>JANHZU010008727.1:423235-438668 GCA_032468055.1 Acrochordus granulatus | reverse complement strand
CGTGCACTTTGAGAATATCCCAGCGTGAGGGAGAGGAGGGGAGGGGGAGGGGACTGCCTGGAGATTGAATCTGGAGTCTGAAGTCTCGGGAATTCCATCTCTTGAATGCCTTTCACTTAATTTATGCTGTTTACTCAACAAGAGAGGGGGGTTCATTGCGATCAGGATTCTGGCAAGGTCAGTCACACTCACAGTAACGGAGTAAACTGCACGCGGCAGAGTCAGCAGAACATGCCCGTGCGCTTGCCGCATCGGCAGAACTCTTGTGCAGGGTTGCCACCTGTGCAATGGAGTAAAGCACGCGGTAGAGTCGGCAGAACGCATGCATGCACTTGCCGCGTCAGCAGAACACTTGCGCAGGGTTGCTGCCTGAACGAGAAATACAGAGCGCGCTGACTGATGACGCGCAAGTTATTGCGCAAAGTTTGCTAGTCGTGTGAGTTGCGTCTCATTAAGCGGAATAAATTTTATTAAATTTTTTTTGCTCGTCCTGTGAGTTTCACGTCTTGTGAGTTACTCGTCTTGTGAGGTACCACTGTACTATTTTTCAGGTTCATTTGCAACTGTTGAAACTTCAGTGTCCCCAAAATAAATTTCATCAGATACTTTATGTGGACTTAATGAAGTGAAAATTAACAAGTTCATTAAGATGACAATTACAATAACTATAATTTGTTCTACAATGATCACAGTGATTGCCACTTCAACTGAAACAATACAAATAATCTAGTAGTCATTAGGAAGATATTTTCTCCTCTACTGACCATTCTCTGAAGGGTTTCTCATTACATGACACAAAACCTTGTAAATGAAATACTAGAAATCACAAGGAAAATCTGATGTATATTTAATATGCTTCAAACAGTCAAAGGTTTAACATAGAATTTGTACAAGTACTCAGTAAGATAGAATATTAAAATATAAACTATCATAATATAGTAAACATTATTATTCAAATTCAAAACAATATCTGTGTATGTGTGCGTGTGTGTATTCATACACATACACATGCCATCGTGACCATTCTGAATTTAAAAATTTATTTCTAAGGAAAAATGCAAATTTTTCCAATGGGTTAAATCTGTGGGAGGAAGGCAAAATAGTTAGTTTTCTTCAATTTCTCCTTCTTGGTACAATCAATCCCTGAAAAAAAATCTGCTCTAGTGGCTTGAATGACTATCCGTTATAATGTACAAGACTGGGATTATAGAAGGTAAAATGGGGATGGGTTGCTATTCTGCTATTTCTCCAAGAGGAACACAAAAGGACTTAGTTCTAATCAAACAAGAGTTGAAAACAAATAATTGGAATTAATATGCTTTATAACAGCAAATTATATTGGAAAGCTATGGAATTTTATAAGATCACAGTGCATGAAACTGTGTTCCATTATCAACATTTTCTAATTGAGATTAAGTTATTCTAAGTTCATAAAAAATGCACTAGAGTATTATTTATTTCATGAATTTCTCTATTTTATATATTTCCATCATGATGTTTAATGTATATCTTTATCTGGACAAATCTAGGAAGACCATTCCAAAATACCACCATCCACCCTTGTAGAAATCCATATCTCAGCTATTCAGAGCACACAAAAACACACTATTAGAAAGCAGACATATGACATACCTGGAGACAGTCTTATTTGGACTTAAGATCCAAATAACATTTTTAAAAAAACATTATTTGTTCTTTCACAAACCATTCAAAATGGACTGAATTATTAACATATTGTAATATAAAGAGCAGGTACCCTTATCAGCCATCTGTGATCAAAACAGATAGAAAAGGAAAGCGGTCATAACACAACATATGTTATTGTCCAATATATACACACCAGCCCCCAAATGACAGTGATCTCTAAACCTAGCTCCAATAGCCCACAAGGTGAGATAAAGATCTGCCAAGTATATTAAAGGAAGAGCAACTAACAGCAAATCTGGTGACTTTAATGTTTTGTACTTGGCCTGTCACCAAGGCAATCCAGTGTCTGAATGAAGAGAATAAAGATAAGGATGATTTTACACTGTGATATGAACATTTTTTATTTTGACCCTAGGAGGTGGCTCAACAATAAAGTCATTCATTGCCACTCCTAAAAACACATTTGTCATTACTAAATTTAGTACAAGGCAACAAATAATTCAGGGATCTCTCACTGAAATGGAATGATTTCCTGTGAGCTCAAGATTGTACAGGCTTTACGCCTACCTCAGCGGGATCATGCTGCAGAAAACCAAGCTGAACGATGAATGCCACTGTGTCATTAGTCACTGTCCCTGATTTCACACAATACTTACTATATCTGATAAATGTTTACTTCTGAGTATCATATCATGAGCTCTCTGAAATAAATTGTTTTACTGGCAAGATGCTACTCTTCTATATGCAATAGCATAGATCTTGTTTATATATCATATCCTCTTCCAAAGCTGGAATGTCAGGCAGTAAAACAAATTACTTTCTTCAGGTGTTTGCAAGATTACGGTACTTTCAGTTAAGTGATTTTTTAATTCTTAAGGGATCAAAGTTAGCAAATTGAGAGATTACCAAAATGGTGTCACAAATGATACCAAAACCTTCAACATCAACTCTCAAAATCTTATCAAAACTCTCAACAGATCTGAGAATGTAGGAAGAAAGCTGCAAATAAAGACAAATCCAATTCTCCCTTCTTAAAAGTTTTTGTGTCTGTGAATATTTGTTTGAAAGGGTATATATAACTAAAAAACTAAAAATCATTGGTCAGGGCATAATTCCTTGCCCCTCCCCATATCTAAAATTGTCCAAAAATGTGTCCCAATGACATACTGTGCATACCATACTATATAATGTTCATATTATTGAAAGCTTACTTAGGCAACTTGTATCTAACATATAAATACTGGTTAAATGGCAAAACATGCATGCTTGCTAGATATTCCCCAGTGTCAAATCTTTTCACTATAGCATTAGAAAAAAATAG
Organism: Acrochordus granulatus; assembly: GCA_032468055.1. NCBI lineage: Eukaryota > Metazoa > Chordata > Lepidosauria > Squamata > Acrochordidae > Acrochordus > Acrochordus granulatus. The sequence continues at coordinate 435,700 of JANHZU010008727.1, read as the reverse complement.
CACAATGCAAACTCTAAATAAAAGATAAATAGCACAATACAAACTCTAAATAAAAGATAATGAAACTCTGATGATAGTGTCATTTAGGGAACAGACTTTTGAGGATGCTTCTGGTGCTTACTGCACATTAGGAATTCTATTAATAGAATTCAGTGTTGCTTATCTTAGGCCTTGGCACCTTGTGGTCTCTCTAAAGGTTGCCAACGAAAAGATTTTGAAAGTCACAAGTATTACAGCAAGTCCAGTACAGGACATATTAAACCAATAGACTGGTTATAACTCTGATTTTTTAACACTGGAAAAGCAACAAAAATGAACAGCTGTAACTTTAAATATTTTATTACTTTAGCAATATGTTAATCATTTGAACTTAAATCAAATAACATTTCAGTTCAGTTGAAGTCAATAACAACATTGACAACTATATGGATTTTCATACTTTGCAACATTAACTTCCAAATTAATGTTTTGTTTTAGAAACCCAAGCGTTTCATTAAGGAAGAAGCAACAAACAGAGAAAGTATTCTGTATACTGTATATATGTGACAGATATTTTTTACTGAGGTATATTTCATCAGAAGTAATATTTCCTACTGGAAGTAAACACAGATCAAGATAATTTGATATCAAAAATTCTTGCACAATTCTTTATTTAAAGTCTGTTAACATGAAAGTTAGATTACATTTACCAAACTAGTCTGACCTTGCTGATCTCAAAACAAAACAAAACCAAAAATCCTTCCTTTTATTTTTTATCTTTTTGTGGATGAAAGCAAAGACACAATAATTTCAGACTAATCAAATATATTTTTTGCATGGCCTTGTCTTCCCCCTGCAGATTCAAGATAACAATACAAAATATGATGTATTAGTAGTAAATAACAGAAAACGTGCAGTGTGTATTTCAGTGAGAGAAAGAGTAAATTATTTAGGTAGCAAATACTTTTTGGATAAGAAAACCACAGTAACCCTAGTAACAAGAAATTGTTTAGGTTATACTATAGAGAAGGGTTAATTTAGCTGACATACTGTAGCCACAGGAAGAGTATGTTTACACGACAAAGTTTTGTTTAGATTCAGATCAAGTAGATCATAGTAAAAAACAAAATAACAGATGAACTGCAACATCAGCAGGTTACTGATGTCTACCATCTGGTGCACTACTATCACTATGCGCCTGATCGTCTGTAGGTAGAGCCCTTCTTAGCTGAACTGCTCACAGGCAAGACCCTGAGCAGGGCTGCCCGGTTCGCCTCGGTGACATGTCAGGCTGGAAGGAAAGGAAACCCCGAACGGGCAGAGCAGCAGCCCAGGGCACGAGTCTTGCCGGGTCCTTGGGGCGGCCCTGGCTGTCCACCCGGTCCCTACGGAGAGCCGCGCCGGTCCCGCCGGAAAAGAAGCGGCGCAGGAGCACTGCGGTAGTCTGCGGGCGAAGGCTGCGTTCAAGACGCGCAAGAGCAGCCCTGGGAAAGCGGCGAGCGGGGAAGGCGGGCCGGGAGGGACCGCGGGCTTCGTTCGCCGAACACCCCGCCGCCTGCGCGAGAAACCGCCCTGCGCAGCCTCGGCCCGCTGCCGCTCTTCGCCGGCCGCTCCGGATATGCCGGGCCGCAGCGCCCTCAGCCCCGGTCAGCCTCAGGGGACTCGCTCCTAACCCGTCCGAAGGGCATCCCACGCCCAGGCAGGTGACCGGGCAACGCTCCCGTCCACCGCTCCGGACGGATAAATCCCGCGGCGCCCGGGACGGCCGCAGGGGAGAGAAGCGCATCGCTCGCGCGCAGCCGCGCTCTCGCCTCGCCGGCCCCGGGAGATTTTGGGGCACCGCGAAGTTCGGGGCAGGCGCTCGGCCCGGGGTACCTGGTGCAGCGCTGTCAGCCCGTCTACGTTGGCCGTGTTAAGGCGGGCTCCGCGGGCCAGCAGGCGCTTCACCTCCTCGGTGTCCCCGCTGGAACAGGCAGCCAGAAAGACGGCGCCATCCTCGAAGCGCACACGGCCCCCACCGCGGTGCCGGCTCCGGGCGGGAGTCACCGGCTCCAGTTCGGTCAAGGAGCCTTTCCAGCGCTTCAGCTGCTCCGCCCGACGCAGCCTGGCTGATTCGGCTCGCTTTACCCCCAGGTGGCCCGGCTCCGACATGGCGGCGATGACAGCCGACCCTCTCCGTCGGTCTAAGTGCTAGGAGCGCGCTGACCGCCTCAGCCCACGGGAAAGCGCGACAGCCCGACCGCCATCTTCCCGACACCCCACCCGCTCCCCCGGTGTTACTGTGGCGCGGGCGCAGCGACCAGCTTAAAGGATCATGGGAAAGGTAGTTCGAAGGGGCTTCTCTGAGTGGGATTCCCAGGGAGGAGGGCAGGGACTGCTAAACGCGCCTTTGCTCCCGGGAGTAGAGATTACTAGGCTGCTTGAATTAAGGGAGAAGCGTTATATCCCAGACGTGCTGCTGACACGAGAAACAAGTCATTGTGATTATTACCATTTCAATAAGCATGTTTAAACATTTTCTTTAGTAGCACGTGAGCATTTCTTGCATACCTCGCTGAAGGTAATTTTTCTTAAACATTTTCCTCTTAGGATCTCTTCCCATTTTAAAAATTATGGAGGACCCCAAAGAGTTTTTGTTTGTATGTTTATATTCATTGATATTTAACATTTTAAAAATAAAAATGATGCATTTGTGGAATAGTTATTTATTGAATCATGTAAAAATAGTATTTATTTATTTATTTATTGAATTTATATGCCACCAAATTCAAAAACAACTCTCGGTGGCTTACAAAAAACACATAATAAAAACAGTTAAAAACTTTAAAACAAACCAACCAGACCAAGCGGGGAGCTAAAAAATATATATGGTGGGAGGCGTATATTAAATCAACCGCTTCCAAGATGTTGTGTCCCCATTGGAGCCCCATGCCAGCTGGAAGAGCCAGGTTTAAGGCTTTTCCAGAAGATCATAAGGGTGGGCACAGAACTCACCTTTGGGGACAAGGTGTTCCACAGGGCAGGAGCCACAGCCGAAAAGGCCCTTCTTTTCTGGAGAAAGTTTTTTCCTCTGGATCTGGTGGGGCAGGACATCCCGATTCGGGTGAGACGGTTCCTCGGGTAACCTGGTCCCATGCCATGAAGGGCTTTAAAGATCAAAACCAACACCTTGAATTGTACCTGGAAGGAGACTGGCAACCAATGCAGCTCACAGAATTAAGGTGTTACATGGGACATTTTATTGGGCCCTACAATCATCCACACAGCCACATTCTGCACCAGTTGCTATCTCCGGTTGCTCTTCAAGGGTAGCCCCACGTAGAGCACATTGCAGTAATCCAACAATGAGATGACAAGGGAATGAGTGACTGAGTGAAGGGAGCTGTGGTCTAGAAAGGGGTGTAACTGGCATACTACACACAGTTGTGCAAAGGCTCTCCTAGCTGCAACTGCCACCTGCTCCTTGAGCAGGAGTCACAAGTCCAGGAGAACCCCAAATTGTGCACTGGGTCTGTCTGGGGTAGTGCTACCCCCGTCCAGAGTTAAAGTCCCAGAAATGGGTCCCCCAGACACCCAAAGCCACTCAGTCTTGCCAGGGTTCAATTGAAGCCTGTTGTCTCACATCCAGACCCGTACAGCCTCCAGATACGAGTCAGGGCCAAGTCAGCATCACTTGGATCACCAAGGATGGAGATGTAAATCTGAATATCATCAGCATACTATTGGTACCTCATCCCATGGCAACAGATTATCTCACCCAGTGGCTTCATGTAAATGTTAAAAAGGAGAGGAGAAAGTACCGAGCCTTGTGGCACACCACAAGGTAGCGGCCATGGACTGGACTTTTCTTTCCCTATTAACATTGATTGGGACTGGTCTTGGAGAAAAGAGCCAAAGCAGCACAAAACTGCACCACTCAGCCTCAGCAACCCACAGCCGACTCAAAAAGATACCATGGTCAACAATATCAAAAGCCGCTGAGACATCAAGAAGAGTTAGGATGGATGTATTATTGCCATTCTGCTCTCGCCAGAGATCATCCACAAGAGAGACCAATGCTGTCTCTGTTCCATAACCGGACCCAAACCCAGACTGAAAAGGATCCAGAAAATCATTGACACCAGCGCATGATCTGACCATGGCACAGGGACACTGAAAGTTCCCCCTGAAGATCATATTGCCATTGTGCTGACAAGAGGCATATCCGGAGTGTGGTCACTGTCTCGAGTAGGATCCAAGATAATCTGGGATAGGCCCATGGGCTGCCATGGAAGCCAGGAACTCCTGAGCTAATCCCAAGGACAAATCCAGGGATGGCAAATTGAAATCCCCCAAAACCATCAGCCTGGGGAAGCCCACCACCAACCCTGAGATTGCCTTGACCAGCTCGGGCGGGGAGGATGCCATGCAGCAGGGAGTCTGGTACAACAGCAACACTCCCAACAGATCCTGAGAACCAAGCTTCAATAACAGGGTCTTACAACAGGACACTTGTGGAGCAAGGCCCCTGGAGGCAAAAAGAGATTCTCGAATAACCACTGCCACCCCACTTCCCCTACCCTGGGGTCTTGGTGCCAAACCTTAAACCCAGCTGGACACATCTCCGAGAGGGCAACACCCCCCAGGAGGCAGCCAGATCTCAGTATTGCACGCAAGATCAGCCTGCTCCTCCTCAATGATGTCACAGATCAAAGGAGCTAATTGACTGATCTGGTGTTCACTAGCAGCAGCCGGATGCAGGGCCACCAAGGGCATGCTGTCCAGGAGCTAGGTGTGAGCATGGAGGGCCAGAACATGTGACTGATATTAAACATCGGGGGGGTCTTCTCCTGCATCGGCCTGCTCCCCCAATTCCTGTAGCACCTCATGACCTTCACCACCTGAATAAAATCCCCTGCCCCTAAACCACCAGGGTGAAGTTCTCCCTCCTGTCCTGACATCCCCCCTTTCCAAGCCATAGGCTCTGCCACCCCCAACAACCATATACAAACACAGACACAAGCAACCTAAAGGAAGGATGAAGACCAGCATCTATAGCATCTGCTCTCAGAGCCTTACCGTAGTCCCATCCTCCTTCCCTCGCACAAACATACAATGCCCACCCCTCACACCCAGCCCTCTCACTGCTAGATGGAGGGGAGGGCCAAACTCACACATCCCTCACTAGCTCTCCGCACCATAACAACATCCACCCTGGACAGCTCCGGCTCTCATCCTACAGCCAGCCCCCAACCAGAGGGGTCAACAATTCTCCCACGTGGCCAATCAGTAGTAACTCTGTCCTCTCTGGTGGCCACGATAACCCAACATTGTCACAAACTGCTGTTCCTGGCCAGTCCCAGAAGTATTGACCGCAGGCCATTAACTTCCCGGCCTCCATTGCTGCTGCCGCCACAGCCGGCATTAGTGCCACTACGTTGCTGTTCCTGGCTGCTCCAGGAGGCTTTGGCCGCAAACTGCCAACTCCCAGCCTACACCGTCGCTGCCATCACCACAGCTGTTGTGAATGCCACTGTGTTGTTTCAAACGCTCCTGTCCTGAACAGCAAGTTCTCCGCTGCGAATCAGCTCCGCAGTTGCCAAACAGCCAACTCCCTACTCCGCTATCGCAGCCGCCACTGTGACGCTTCTGAGGCCGCGGCCCTCGCTCTAAAGAGAGTCAGACAGCTGTCCTCGTCCTCCAGCGTTGTTGCGCCACACTGCCGCCTCCCGCGACAGTGCCCTTACCACCGCTCTTGGCTGTCAGACTGCTGATCGTGGGGAGATAAAAGCCCGCCTGGTTTGGGCCTTGACAAAGCACAGCTTCAAGCCTTGGCCTTCAAATGGCCTCTGATGAAGCTGCACCACGCTGCTGACTCCTGCGGTTCTCTCCGCTGATCCCGGCAACCAGAAGCTCCAGGAGATGAAAGCTCGGCTGCTGAACAGCAGACCTGGGTAAAAAATAAGGGAGAAAAGTCCCCTCACATACACTCAGGGAGCGAGCAGGAGCTCTGTGCTCTGCATCCGTTCCTGGCTGCCGTCTTGAAAAAAAAAATTAAACCCATTTGATATTAACAGAAATTATATATTGGTAATTTTAAAAATCCTGTATCTTAACAAATAAAAATAATAATGAGAAGAGTGACATTGTTTTAAAATTTTGCAAATATCTTCAATATCTGGCAAATAATTTTGATTTTGCAGACTACTAAGAGGGTTTTGGGAGACCCCAAGGATATTTGAACTACACTTTAGAAACATTGCCCGAAGGCATAGATTAAATACTCAAGATAGGGCAATTTCCAGTAAACACACAAATAGACAGCTTGGTCTGAGTTGAGCCACACCTGGCTTCAGACTAGCGCCCTGGTGCCACATTCAAAAAAAGCAGTGGTGAATCCAGGACATCAACTAAATTATATTTAATACAATAAATTATTTCCCAGTTCTGTATTTAATAATCTTTCTTTCAGATTGAAATGCACAATTTGTTGACAGCTTTTTAACATCCCTGGAAGTTGCAAACAAACTTTCAGAGGTATACACACCCTTGGAGTTTCAAGACTGAACTCCTGTAAATTAATGGTAAATGGAGACATAGAAGATCTGCATTAATGAGCCACCCCTTCCACTGATTTAGAACAAACACAGAATTAACCACGCCACTTGTAATTTATTTAGAGTAGTACAGGTTGGTCTACATAGTGTTTAAAATGAACATGGATTATAAAACACAATATAGGATGGAAGGATAGGAAAGAAGATCACCTAGTTTTTATCTAAATAATATAGAAATTATCTAGTTTAAAATGCTGCTCAGTGAAGAAATCCACTATTATAACATTCATTCATTCCATTTATATCCAGCCTCTGACAAAACACTCCAATAAATAAGAACCTTTACTGGTGGTGGTCTGTTCCATTGGTGAAGAACTCTTGATTAGGATTTTTGTTCCTGATGTCCAGTCAAAATTTGATTCCTTATAGTTTAAACCCCTTGTTTCTTGTCTTCCCAACTGAAATACATCTGCATATCTTCTGCATGACAGGCTTTCAGATACTTGAAAATAAATATAGTTAACTGTGCTTCCATCTGTTTTTAGTAAAATTTTCAGACCTCTTATTCTCTAAGGAACATTCTCCAGTTTGTCAAATGAGGTGCTCAGAAATAGATATTGTCCAATTAATCCAGAACAGAAAAATAAGCACTTTTCTTGATCTTTGCAACTGGTGTTGGCTCATATTCAGCTTGTGATTTACCAGGTTACCTAAATCCTTTTTATATGTACTGTTACTCATTATAATCTCTCCTATCCTAGATTTATGTCTTTGTTTTTCTACCCAAATGTAGAAGTTGTATTTGCCCCTGTTGAAATTAAATTTTCTGTTTTCCATTTTTCCAGTTTGGAAAATCTTCCTAAATCTTGACCCTGTCCTCTAAATCAAATATAAATAAATTAAACAGTACCAAGTTTAAAACAGTCTAGCAGAATACTATTCAACATTTAAGTTCAACTTGATACAGAGTTTAAATACTCATTAGATACTATCATTATCATTAGATGGATACAGAGCTGGTTGAATAATAGCATAGCATATTAATTTGTATTCAATTATTAAAAAACCAAAAATATCCACAAACGTTTTAATGATTTCTCAGTGATTATAGAAAGAACTTTGACATGATATTTGCAAGCCTCCCTAATGCTCCTCTATGCAATAAGTGTCATCCTAAAGATTTAAACTTATTCAGGATAGTCAGATGTTCCTCAACCACCTCTTTATTTAGGTTGGCAATCTTTCTCTTGCTACTTTTATATATGTATGTGTATCATATATGTATCATATTTATATGCCACTGATCTCGAAGTGACTCTAAGCAGCTCACAACTGACATAACTAAGAATAATAAAGCAAAATAATAACATTAAAACACACATAAAATAGCAAGATGAAAGATGGGGAGCAGAAGCATATAGGGGAAGGTGGGATTGATTAAACCAACAACCACCTCCATGATGACAAACCCCCAAAGAAGCCCCAAGCTAACTGGCAGAGCCAGGTCTTCAGGCCCATTCTGAAGGCTGAAAGGGAAAAAGCAGACCCCACCTCTGGAGGAACAGTGTTCCAAAGGACAGGAGCCGTGGCAGAATCCCATCAACCAGAATTCCTTGACTGAGGGATCTGCAGCATAACTCTTTTGCCGCCTGGGTGGATGGGCCAATCTCACTGGGGTGAGACTGTGCCATAGATAACCATAACAGTACTGCTTTGTTCCATTTGAACATAGCTTCCCTTTGGAGAGAAGACCAGAGAAAAATAGGATTTGAGGAGCTCTGCCCTACTCCTGTTGCTATCACACAGTCTTTTGCGAGGAGCAAAACTACCTTCTTTTCTTCCTTTTAAAATCTGATATAATTCCCACAGCTCTTTTTCTTGCTTTTAACTTGTGAGCCTAGGTTGCTTTAGTATGTAAGATGTTCTAACACATGATGATGTTTTACTAACTGTAAGCCTCACCACAGAGCTTCACAAATAATGTACAGAAACTTGCTCTTCTCGAAAGTTAAAGAGAAAGTGTATTTCATCAGTTGTTTTCAGGTGAATTAACATACAGTACAGTACAGTACAGTATTTGTTTTTAAATTCTGTTAATCTCATTAGCGCCATCTCGTGGGCAATGTGGTTCTTAGCATCCCAGGCTTTATGTCAGAATAAAATAATTGATCTAATAAGTGTCTTCCTTTGAATTACTTATTGTTGTTAATATTATAATTATTGTAAGGGAGATACCTACAGCAGAGAAGGCCAATACACTATACCACACTACATTATATCTACCAATATAGGAATTAGCCAATTGGGTCTAATGGTTAAGGTAACAGACAAGAAACCCAGGTTGTAAATTCTAATCCCATACTGATCATGAAAACCAGCTGGATGATCTTGGGTCAGTCACTTTCTCTCAGCCCAACTCACTTCACAGGGTTGTTGTTGTGGGGAAAATAGGAGGAGGAAGGTGTATTAAATATGTTTGCCACGTTGAGTTGTTTATAAAATAATAAAGGCAGGAGATATATACATACATACACATACATACATATACATATATATATAAATTGTTGCAGCTTTCACATATAAATTGGATAATATCAGTCATCATAAACAAGTTGTCTTAAGTACTGGTTACTGTGGAGCAACAACTAATTATATGTCTTCAGGGCAGGCATATTAGTTGTAACTCAGAAATTATACTTGAAAGTGTTAATTTTTTTATTTCTATATCTTTGTTTTCTTCAACTGTTATTTTTTTGTCTCCAAACGTTATCAGGAGCAATATTCATAGTATAAACATCCAGTTCTTTCTTAGAATTTTCTGGTTGTTCACTAACTCTTGCTAGTACAATTTGTCCATTGGAGAAATTTGTGTTTCAGTCATTCTGGGAAGCTGGAGTCTTTCTCTTTAATAATTTGAACTGTCATAGGAAGATTCTCAGTCTTTATGAGATAATATATGCAAAGGAATCTCTAACTAATGTGAATTTTTCAGACTGTTTACCCTATAGAAATGAGACAATCCATCTGCATACACATGATAGTACATCTTTTTAAGTTCTATTTTGTATTAGAGGCTCTAAGGAATTAACCAAAGCTACACTGAAGCAGCTGCTGTTTTAACAATGCAGTCTTCTGTGAATATTTAAGGTGAATAACAACTTGGAATCTTCCTCCATTTTTATCTATGTATAAGCCTTTCCTGCCAGGGCGCACAGTGGCTCGAGCAGTTAAAATGCTGGGCTTTGCGGCTGGAAGGTTGGCAGCTTGACTTTGAGTCCCAAGAGCTGCCACGTATTGGGGTGAGCTCCCATTGTCTGCCTAGCTCCTGCCAATCTAGCAGTTTGAAAGCATATAAAAATGCAAGTAGATAAATAAGTACCACCTTTGGGGGAAAGGTAATAGCTCCCATGTGCCTCAGTGTATAGCCATGCAGGCCACATGACTACAAAAGTGTCTTCAGACATGCTGGCTCTTTGGCTAGGAAACAGAGATGAGGACCGCTCCCTAGAGTTGGCCACAACTGACAGGGGAAACATTTACCTTTTTCTAAGCCTTTGCTAGCCTATGAAACAGAAATGTCTTCAGTTCCAGGCAAAATGATATTACTCAGCCTTTAATAGTAAATTAATGGTAATTTTAAAATTACTATAGATTCTGACAGTTTTTCTTTTAGAACCAAGTAGCCTGACACCTAATCAGTTTGGGAAAAAAAATAATCCCTGGACTTCCATCCAAACTAGCTCAACCCCTGTCTTTTTATGTATGGCATATGAACATATCTTTGAAAACTTGGATGCAGCATTTTCTTGTAATATTGCTTTACCTTTAATATGTGTGAATGCTATCTATGAACATGGATTCAGCATCAGCTAATACCCTTTTCAACTTATCTTTAATGGTTTTTGTAATGGCCTTGTAGGAAAGCCATATTACTCTATGGTGGCAAAATCATCAAGAGTCTGCAGCTCACAAAAGCCTATGCCTTTTAATAATATATGTTAATAGGAAAATGTGCTTACCAGCCTATTAATCCGCTGATGAAAATCCAATCCAGTGTCAACTTCCTCAGCTGACCATCACCCCAGAATGCTGGTTCACCAAATCTAACATATTTTGTTGGTTATTATATTTTATGCTACTGTACAGTTATCTCACCATGGAAATAATCTTTCTTCCAGTATACTGTGTGTGGTTTGATCTCTGTAGTTTAGCATATTTGAAATGCTGCTAAAATTCACATACTCAATTGCGTTGATATGGTTTTGTCATTTGCTTCTGGTGTGAACTATGCTGATTTCATTTTACTTTTATGGTGTAGATTTCCAGGCCAGTTAATAGCTATCCCTGCTTTTCTTTCAGTATCAGTTTTGCCATCCATGACATGCACTGCTGCACTCCTTTCAAGTAATGGTTTGGTTCCTTAGCTTTAGCAAATGGCTTGTGTTTCTGGAATGACAGGGTTTCTGAGTATTTATATTTTCTACATTTGGCTTCTCCTACTGTAGCATGGTTCACTCTGACCTGTTACTTCCTCTATGCTATTATAAATTACTTCCATTTGCTTTCACTCCTAAGTGCAGCTACACAATAGTTTCCATGGAGATAGCAGCCTCAGATGTTTTTTTTAAATGTTAGAGCTGCCTCTTTAAAAGTCTTTTTTTCAAACTCCACAGATTAGCCAATCTATAAAAGTATCTGTAAAGCCTTTGCCAAATTTGCAAAACAGCTTTTTAAATTTTCTTTGCTTTCAATGATGGAAGAGAGAAAGGAAAGGGCCCTACAATAATATTTGGGCCTCCCTCTCCTGAAATTTGCTATCCTTAAGGCCTCCTATTGAAAAGCCAGTATTTTGGCTACCTTCTCTAGTTCTCTGCTGACTCAGAACCAGAACAGCTTCTTCAGCATACTCCGTTTGGCTTGCTCCCTGCCAAACAGTCTCAGGGCACCACCTTCTAGACCAGTGTTTCCTAACCCTGGCAACTTGAAGATATGTGGACTCCAACTTCCGAAATTCCCCTGCCAGCACAGAATTCTGGGAGTTGAAGTCCACACGTCTTCAAGTTCTCAGGGTTGAGAAGCACAGCTCTAGATTCATTTACTCATCAGGGATGCTCAGTAAGAAGTCCTTCTTCAAGGTACAGTAGTGACATATAGCTGCCTCCATCTCTGCCCAAACTCCTGGCATACTCAGCATTTTGGTCACTCAGCCTCATTTTAAGGGGATTGTTCTCATTTCACATGCTCACAAGGTGATGCTCAAAATACTACAAGCTAGGCTTCAGCAGTATGTGAACTGAGAACTACCAGAAGTACAAGGTGAGTTTCGAAGAGGCAGAGGAACTAGAGATCAAATTACCAACATTCAGTGGATCATGGAGAAAACAAGGGAGTTCCTGAAAAACATCTGCTTCATTGACTACACTAAAGCCTTTGATTGTGTGGATCACAACAAACTGCTGCAAATTCTTAAAGAGATGACAGTACCAGACCACCTTACCTCTCTCTGAGAAGCCTGTATGCAGGTCAAGAAGCAACAGTTGGAACCAGACATGGAACAATGAATTGGTTCAAAATTGGGAAAGAAATATGACAAAGCATACTTTGTCACCTTGCTTATTTAACTTTTATGCAAAATGCTGGCCTGGGTGAATCACAAGCCGGAATTATCAACAATCTCAGATGTGCAGACAATACCACTATAATGGCAGAAAGTGAAGAGGAACTAAAGAGCCTTTTGATGAGAGTGAAAGAGGAGAGTGCAAAGGCTGGCTTGAAACTCAACATTAAAAAAATGGTGATCTTGGCAGCTGGTCCCATCACTTCCTGGCAAGTAGAAGGAGAAGAAATGGAAGCAGTGGCAGATTTCACCTTCCTGGGCTCCAAAATCACTGCAGATGGTGACTGCAGCCATGAAATCAAAAGACGCTTGCTCCTTGGGAGGAAAGCTATG
>JANHZU010008727.1:365118-376297 GCA_032468055.1 Acrochordus granulatus | reverse complement strand
CCTCCTCTCTCTCTCATTTTCTACATTCATCAGTTCATCAAAGTAATCCTTCCATCTATCTAAAACACTCTCTTTGTTTGTCGGCACATTTCCATCCGCATCTTTTACCACCCTAACTTGCAGCACATCCCTCTCCACTCTATTTCTCTGTCTAACCAGTCGATACAAGATCTTTTCTCCTTCCCTTGAGTTCAGCTTCTCATACATCTCATCATATGCCTTTTCCTTTGCTTTGGCCACTTCTCTCTTCTCTGTTTCGCATCTCTTTATACTCTTGTCTGCTTTCCTTGTTTCTCTTGCTATCCCAATTTTTCTTTGCCTGTCTCTTTTCTCTTATGCTTTTCTGAATTTCTTCATTCCACCACCAAGTCTCTTTGTCTCCCTTACTCTTTCCAGATGTCATACCAGGAACCTTCCAGCTGTCTCCCTCACCACTTTGGTGATAGTTGCCCAGTCATCCCATACCTCCTTATTGATACTCAGGATCTGACTCACCTTCTTCCTAAATTTTGCACAAAATTCTTCCTCTTTCAGCTTCCACCATCTGATTTTGGGGACAGTCTTCACTCTCTTCCTTCTCCTCACTTCTAAGATCATCTTGCAGACCACCATTCTATCTTGTTTAACCACACAGTCTCCTGCCACCACCTTACAGTCTCTGTTCTCTTTCCGACTGCATTTCCTGCATAGAATGTAGTCCACCTATGTGAACCTTCCTCCACTCTTATATGTCACCCTGTGCTCATCCTTCCTCTTAAAATATGTGTTTGCCACTGCCATTTCTATTCTTTTTGCAAAATCCACCACCATCTGTCCTTCTGTATTTCTCTCCCTGATACCATACCTAGCCATCATCTCCTCATCACCAGTATTCCCTTCACCAACATGTCCACTGAAGTCTGTTCCGATCACTACTCTTCTCTTCTCTGGATGGATATGCATACCACCACTTTTCATTAATCTCACACCCAACTTGTGGGGCATATGCACTGATGACATTGATCACTACCCCTTCAATTTCCAGTTTCACACTCATGATTCTATTGGTCACTCTCTTCACTTCTAATACATTCTTGCTAAGCTCTTCCTTTAAGATTATTCCTATGCCATTTCTCTTTCTATTCAGGCCATGATAGAACAGCTTGAACCCACCTTCAATGTTCCTTGCCTTACTGCCTTTCCACTTAGTCTCTTGGACACAGTATATCTACTTTTCTCTGCTCCATCGTATCAGCCAGTTCTCTGCCTTTATCTGTCATAGTACCAACATTTAAGGTTCCTACTCAAACCTCCACACTTCTGCCCTTTAACTTCTCCTGCTTTCTCTGCGCAAGCCTACCCCCTCTCCTCCTCCTTTGTCCAACAGTAGCACAATTTCCAGTGGTACTCTCTTGGTTAGCAGTACCTTGGTGGTTGTCGGTAATCTGGGCCTTGACTGATCTGATATGGAAATCTGTTTGTTTATTTGCATATTAAGTTGGCATAGATTTTACGCTGGATGCGTTTCCTAACAAAACCCTCCCCATTTATCCAAGCTTGGGACCAGCACTAGGGCTACACTGGTTAACCTCAGTGGCTGGGTTTTCTTTCGCTACAAACAATATAATAAATCTGATTTCAGTGTTGACCATCTGGTGATGTCCATGTGTAGAGTAACCTCTTGGGTTTTTTGAAAACAGTATTTGCTATGTCCAGTGTGTTCTCTTGACAAAACTGTGTTAGCCTTTGCCCTGCTTCATTTTGTACTCCAAGGCCAAACTTGCCTGTTATTCTGGTTAACTTTTGACTTTCTACTTTAGCATTCCAATCCTCTATGTTGAAAAGGACGTATTTTGTTGGTGTGAGCTCTAGAAGGTATTGTAGGCCTTAATAGAACTGGTCAACTTCAGCATCAGTGGTTGGGACATAGACTTGATTACTTTGATGTTGAATGATTTGCCTTGGATTTGAATGGAGATCATTCTGTTATTTTTGAGATTGTATCCCAGAACTACTTTTCCCACTCTTTTATTGACTATGAAGGCTATTCCATTTCTTCTAAGGGATTTTTGTTCACAATAGTAGATATAGTGGTCATCTGAATTAAATTTGCCCATTCCCATCCATTTTAGTTCACTGATTCCCAAATATTGATATTCAATCTTGCCATCCCATGTTTGACCACATCTAGTTTATCTTGATTCATAGATCTTACATTCCAGGTTCCTATGCAATATTATTCTATACAGCATTGGATTTTCCTTTCACCTACAAACACATCCACAGCTGAACATCCTTTTGGTTTTGGCCCAGCCACTTCAGTCTTACTGGAGCTACTTGTAATCGTCTTCCCCAGTAGCATCTTGGACACCTTCCAGTCATATCTTTTAGCCTTTTGTTACTGTCCTTGGAGCTTTCTTGGAAAGGATACTGGAGTGGGTTGCCATTTCCTTCTCCATTGGAGTCCTGTAGTCCATTTTTCACCAGATCTCTAGGAACTCCAACATCTAGCATGGTCCTTGCTGACCCAGGCAATGACCAAGACAGTAAGGCTTTCTGTAAATTATATCTCACCATATTTTTTATGAAGAGGAGATACTCTTTGTCTGGCTCCTCTGATGAGTTCTGTCTAATATTGTTGAACTTCTGGCATAGCTCTCATCTTCCTCAGAGCACACAAACTCCACAACCACTTCAAGGTGGTGCCTCACTGGGGGAAAGGTTGGATACAACTTAACTCCTTCAGTCCAAACATAACAACATCTTGTACACACACTATTTTGAAACTCATTTATTTGTTTGTGATGACCAATGTTATCCTATTTATATTTGAAAGCCACAGTAATATTTGATTAGTTATTTGTAAAGATGGGATGCAAATAAATAAAATATTGCCATGGCTTTTAAATATAAATAGGATAACATCTCTCATCACAAACAAACAAATGATTTTCAAGCAGTGTGTGCACAAGATGTTGCTATATTTGGACTGAAGGAATAATCTGTGTCTTATTGGAAGATATTCTTAACTTCCTCCACTGCATCTCATCTCTCTCATCTCCTGGGATTCCATTGTAAAAATATGCAGGCTAGATAAGACAATAGGGTTCAAATCCAGAATCCCCAGTATGCCAGCCTTAGGAATCTGGAAGCAACAAAGATTGTCTACCATGATGTTGTACAAGTACAAGACAATATTAGTAATTTCTTTTAATGAAGAATGGGAAGTGTTCTTGACTTGAATATCTGAGGCATTCTGGTAGTGACTTGCAAGCAAACATTGACTGACAGTTTTTGTGCTCAGTTGTTGAATAGAAGGGTTTTTCTTTGTGGGTTTTTTTTTGTGTATGAGACAGAGAATTGCAGACTTATAAAAGTATGTGCTCATAATATCCTGATAGCCAAATTGATCTGGAAATGCTAAAAACAACCTTGATTAATCTCAAGTATACTAAAAACTGAATTCAGTAGTTCACCTACAAGATAGGTGAACTACTGAAACTAATATTTCATCATAGTTTGTGTATAAAGTTAGATGATTTCAATATTTTATACACCTATCTTTACAGAATATTCAGAAACTACGCCTGATTCAAAACCTAGCACTTAATGGCTAGTTAATTTTATTAAATTTAATGTGTTTTGTGATTTAGTGGATTATGCTAATCAATCCCATTTACTTAACTTATTATTTAAGGTATTGCATGAGTTCAGAATGTGGGATAATTCAGTTATTGATAATTCAATAACTGTTATGTGAACCCAGCTATTGGGTAATCAGAACAAAAGAGTTTTAGAGCTCCTGAATATTTAAATGCTGGGAAGGAGATGGGTCCTCAGCATTGTGCAACGTCTCATGGAAACTATCCCAGTGTAATATATTTGCGCACAATTTCTGTTAGCTTAAGGTGAAACAAGGGTTTGTACAGCCCTTCTTATAGTTATGCTCCAAATGTGTGCAGAGCCAAGGTCCATGTAGGGACAGGTTGCAAATTTTAAAGGATGAAATGGATACTGAAAGTATCTGGCAACTTGCAATACCCATTTTGCTTTTGAACCCTCCAAGGTTCAAAAACTACAAAAGAGAACCTTTTTCTTGAAGAGTAGACTACAGAAGAAATTCTGACTGGCCTCCATATTAAAAGAACAGAAGTGTTGTCCTTTGTTGCCGTTGGATATACTAGAAAGGCGAGAGCTAGCATTGTCCATGTGCATTAATATAAAGTTAACTTTTTTCCTTTTATTTGTATCTGACTCTAGAGGACAGTGCTCATCTCTGTTTCATAGCCAAAGAGCCAGCATTGTTTGAAGACACTTCCACGGTCATGTGGCTGGCATGACTATGTGCCGCGGCGCAAGAAACGCTGTTATCTTTCCACCAATTTAGGCGGTCTCTATTTGCATTTTGCATGCTTTCAAACTGCTAGATTGGCAAGAGCTGGGGCGATGCCAACCTTCCAGCCGACAAGCCCAGCATCTTAACTGCTCAACCACCTTACCTCCTTGTGCATCAATATTGATTTGTGCACTCAAATCACATTTGGGGTCAGATGAAATACAATTTGTTCTGGAGAAAAACCATGTTTTTCTTTTGCTTAGAATAGGGATAGGTTTCTCTGCCTGTAGTTTTGGTGTGGGTTGCAGCTCTCCAGAATGCCCCCACTTCCTGAAAGATGGCATAACAAATTTCCATCAACAAATCAGCAACAATTGCCCACAACACCACTTCTTTTTCTCCTCTTGAGAGCTAGTCCATTTCATTACAGCCCTATTTCCTGAAGCTCTCGGCTGCCCAG
This sequence comes from Acrochordus granulatus, assembly GCA_032468055.1. Lineage (NCBI taxonomy): Eukaryota > Metazoa > Chordata > Lepidosauria > Squamata > Acrochordidae > Acrochordus > Acrochordus granulatus. Next base: position 371,522 of record JANHZU010008727.1, on the reverse strand, counting down.
AACAAGCAAAGCACCCTTCCCTTTGCCCCCTCCCCAGTTCATCTATTCATGATTTTCTTCATGAATAGAGTCTCCTGGCAGCAGCTGGCCTAAATTCCAGTCTCTTTTGACATTTCATAGCTGGCAAAGAGCAGCAGCCTGTATGTGGGGTGTGTGTGTGTAGGGAGGTGACTGAAGGATTTATCTTTAAAGAAAACAAAAGCTCAGCTGTTGTTTCTAAAGATGTACCACACAGTACTCCTGTTGGTAGCTATTACGTTTTTTAAAGGTCAGTGGGCGAGAAATGGATGTGGAGAGATGGCTAAAGGATCTCTTTGTCTGAAGAGAAACCACATGGGCATTTTCCTGAGTGTATGGCTAATTTGGACATGGCTCTCAAAAGCGTCATGTCTGTGGGACTGACACAGAGGCAGGTAGCGTACACTCTTTTCTGGTTCAATGCGCAGATTCAAGCAGCCGCATTTCAGCTCTCTGGCATGAAATCTGTTTTGTGCCTCCTCTCTGCAGACCTTTAGAAGGCATGACTTTATCCAGAGTAAAGCAGGAAATAGCTTCCAGTTCCAGATTGTTCACAGAGCCTAGCAGAGAGATTTGGAGCTGATATTTTTGGAGACTCAACTGATAGAATGAGTTTTTTGGGCTGCTTTCAAAGGTTAGTCTGTTTCATTCCCTGCTCTGCAGTTTTTCTAAGAATGCAGAAAACAAGAGCAGAAGCATTACAATGTTAGTTACAAGTGAAAGAACATGTATGTCGGAAGGTCACCAATAATTTTCACTGTAGTTCAGATATCTGCCAAAAAAAATCTTTTGCAGAATTAGAGAAGCTCGGTTGCAAAAACGTTTCTTACAAATGGATGTTTTGATAAATTGCTTTTGGAATATCTTTAATTTTAACACCAACAAATTGATATTTTTAGATAGTGTATCAATTCGATTAGAAGATTCCATGGAATATTTATTTTGTCTACATCAGCCTTTCCCAATGAGGTGTCCTCCGGATGTACTGGGCTACAACTCCTGGAGTTCCCAATGTGATGCATTAAAAAGTGGTGTTGGAATTACCCAGTTGAAATACAGATGTGGCTCTATAATAAGGAACTCAACACTAATAAGTTAAAGTTGGTCACTCAGATTCAGCTTTCTTAACACACATTTCTAGCAATATTACTATGTTCACATACAATGGTAAAACATGGCTTGCTTAACTATGTTTATTGAATAATCCACAATTGGCTAGTTTATAGATCATGCTAAACTGAAACCAACCTAGCCACATTTTGGCTTAGGAACCCAGTCTATATGTTCTTTGTGTGGGAAAGCCCAGCATTACACTTAAAAGAGAGCTAGTTTGTAGTGATTAAGGTGAGACTGTGAGTTCTAGTTCCATCTTAGGCATAAAAGCTCATTGGGTGACTTTGGGCCATTCACTCTCTCTCAGCTCAGTCCATCTCACAGAGTTGTTGTGGAGAAAAAGAGGAAGAAGGATTATTATGTATGTTTGCTGTGTTGAGTTATTTATAAAGTAATAAAGATGAAATAATCTAATAAATAAAAATAAATTTAAAAAACTTCATTGAATTACATAGGCAAAACGTATATGGTGACTGAATGTTGGCATAACAATGCTTTGTGTGCCAAAAAGCTTCCAATGGAAACCATAATACAAGCAAAATGAAGATGTCTTTCAGCTCAGCTCACTGTAGATCATTGTGGCTAGATGGAAACCAGGAGGGGAAAACTGACTTATAAAATCAGAGCAAATAACTCTTTGCTGCCATCTGCATGTTGTCCAGATTTTCACAGATCAGGTAGCTGTATTCTAAGTTCTTTACTTAGAGGCTATTCAATTTCTTTATCTCTTTTCTCAGGTTACCTACAGGAGTATATCTCCTCTCATCATCAGAATAAGCTGTCACCAGCCTTACAATTGGATGATAAACACAAAAGGAAGCCTGTCATTGTGCTAAAACGTTCACTACATCTGTCTTCTGCTTCAAGTATACTGTGCCCAGCAAAGCAAGAAATACTATTTTATCTATGCATAACCGAGTCCACCAAACCTCAGAACTATTTGGGTGGTAATTCACCATTATCACTGGCACGCCAAGCCCAAAGCTAGATACAAGGATTACCCAGTCCCTTGTCTTAGAAATAGTTTAGAAGAATTCAAATCAGCAGGGAACAGAAAGAAGAAACAGGATCTTCCTAGAATGTTTTCAATAGCTCATCTCCCCCCATTTTTATTATATTACAAATCTTAATACAGTATAGTTTCAGTACAATATTTGTACAGCATTAATTAAAATGATTAATGTATTGATTAGATAATAGAGTATTCAGAATAAAGAAGAAAAATATTCTATCAATATTAATTATAATTTAGAATATCAATATTACAAGCATAACTTATTTGACTTATATGAAATTGAGTATAACATTGGAAAAAAAGTGCTGCAGATTACATCAAAGGTTTTGATCTTGAGCTAATTACTTAAAATTGAAATCTAGATAGCTAGATAGATAGACAGATAGGTAATTGCTCACTTCCTTTACCTAGGCTTGAAGTCTTAGGGAGGCTTTGCAACACTCTTTCTTGCTTTGCCTAGAAAAGAAGTGCATCAGCAAAAGACGACAAAGAGAGCAGTGTTTTGCATAACATCTAAAAAGTTGTATATGTTAATTAAATACATAAGTGTAGAAATATTTTATTCTAATTTAAAGGGAATTAAAAAACACAGAATTCTGTTCCCATCAAAATTCAGGGCTGGCCAGTTTTGAAATGCACCTTGAGTAGTTTGGCTAAAGTAGTAACTCAGCAGTTAAGGAAACATCCAAAGGTTTTGATGTTCCCACACTTTTCTACATCTATAAGATGTGCTCTTAAATTATTTAATAAGGGTAAATATCAGCAAATCTACATGACAACTTTTTTGCTCTGTTTAATTCACTATTTTGCCCAGGTAGTCTGAGAATGTAGATTCTCCCAAAGAAGAATTTTGAAAGAACAGAATATGTTCATGACTAATCAATCTTTTTATAAAGTTGAATGGATGACTAAACTGAATTAATCCCCTATCATTGGTTCACTGAGGTTGATCATATTTGCAGAAAAAAACCACCTCCTCAGCATGGTATTCCTATTAGTCACCCAGAAGTAGCTATTTAAGTAGTCCTTGACTTACAACTACAACAGAGCCTGGAATTTTGGTTATAAGTCATTGTGATTGTAAATCAAGGCACTCAGTTTTATTTGCATTTGTTAAGCAAATCACATAGTCCTTAAGTGAACCATATGGCTGTTAAGCAATTCACATGATCAAATGTAGCATATCCAACAGGCATTTTTTCCATTTTCTTCTGAAAAATGTCACTAATTGTAGTCATAAGTTGAAGGGCAATAGGAATGGGCCGAGTTTGATTTCCATTACAAAGCAATGCTATGGAGAATCCATGCCATCAGGTCTTGCTTCACCTTCTGGAAGTGGGGAATCACTAATGTCTATTCCCTGCATGATCTGATATGTTGGGTCAATGTAGATGAAAGAAGATAATCCTGTGGACACCTAGGAGCCAAGCCATGAAGAGCTTTATAGATCAATATCTGCACTTTAAATTGTATTTGGAATTTATTTGGTAACTGGCACAAGAGATTACAGAATATTTTTTTTATGATCCCCAAGCCAGGAGTCTGTAAATAAATGGATCACTGCATTCTGGACCAGTTATAGTTTCTGAATATTCTTCAAGTGCTCCAGATAAAGTGCATGGCTGTAATCCAGTCAGATGATGAGGAGGGCATAAATCAAGGGAACTCTGTTCTCTTGTGCCAGGAAAAGGTATAATTGGAACAGCAGCCAAGGCCCAGCCAAGATCTCTCTAACCAGTCTCAAATATATTTCACTGGGATTAAGAATTATGAATTCAGATATACCTGTTAGAATAGAACTATATTGTGCTGTTGGGTAACTGAAGCCCCATTGATTTCAAGAGAACCTAATTCAAATTTTCTAAATCTAGGTGAAGATTTCTCAGTCATCCATGTAGAGTTATCTGGAGGTTTAAATCATGGCAACTGGACTTTTTTTTGTCTTAGAAATGTTTTGCTGCTCATTCAAGCAGCTTCTTAAATCTAAGGAAAAAAGTTGTCAGAGAACTCCATTTATGTCTTCCAAGGTAGATTCATTCCTCACCTAACCTGAATAAGCTCATTAGAAGGGCAATAGGGGATGGGAATAGGCAAAGAGTTGTGAGGATGTAAATGTCTGCCTCCTCTTTTCTTGCTGTCCTTTATATTCCTGAATCAACTTCAGGGTTTCTTCCCCAAAATGTGTGGCGATATGTAGGTGAAGATTTCTCAGTCATCCAGGCAGAGCTGTCTGGAGGTTTAATCATGGCAACTGGACTCTTCTTGTCTTAGAAACTTTTTGCTACTCATCCAAGCAGCTTTTTCAGTCTAAGAGAAAAAGATGCTCAGGGATTCTGTGTATTGTACAACTGAGGTTACTCAGTGATAATGTACAATTAGTGTTGTGAAAAAGATGTTATCAACCTTGTCAAATGAAGAGGTAATTTGATTTGAAAAAGTACTCATGTCACTTCACTGTCTCATTTTAGCCTTCTCTGGCACTTGCTTTTGGAGAGGGGAGTCAAGCAGAACAGAGCAAAGCAATGCAACATGGCTGCTCTGCGCTTTGACCTAATGGGATCCTATCACTTTATGAAACAGTCTCAAGTGGATACTTTGTCTGAACCCTTGTTAAAGCAAAGCTTATCTCTGAAGATCTGCATAGCTCAGTTTTGGAGACTGGGAGGTACCTGTCTAGACCAGGAATCTAGGTTCAAATAACTGAAAATGGTTGTTTTGAGGATTTGTAAGTCAGGGGCAGAACATGTTCAGGACAGATGGCTTTAAAGACTATTTTAAATACAGAATGAGTTTGCCTTGTTGATCTCTTGGATGTTGTATAACCCAGCAGTGGGATAGGAGAAATCTCATGCCTGTTCCTTCTGTCTGCCATTAAAGTTGAACCTCCTCCTGTATTCTCTGCCTGCACCATTATAGCAGCAAGGATTAAAATGCCAGGCATTGTCCTTGCCAGACTACAGAATTGTGTTCTCATAACTTCTTCTCTAAAAATATATTGATGAACAGGTGCAAGAAAAGCTCATGGATCTCAGAAAGGGAGGGAAAAGTTAACAAAGACTATCTCTCTGTGTCAATACTGGGATTTTCCTTTGTCTGTTGTATGGATTTGAGATAAAATTACGGGTCACTCCGTTTCTGATCTCTTCAGTCTCTGGTGCAATTCTTTAATCACAATACTCATCAACTTTTATCATCCCTTGCTATTAGTGCCAGAGGTTTGCCCTGCATATGATCTGCTTGAGCTGCCACATTGTGTGCTCCTAAGTTCTGCCCAAGCTGGCACCTAGTGAAATGTCCATATAAAGATAATTTTTCAGTTAGTAAAATTTCCACTCTGGGGTGACACACAGATCCTCCTCTTTAGTTCTTTTTTGAAGACATTCTCTATTTCAAAACTGTTTGTATTTTTCCCACTATATTGCATGTACTGCACTTCCATTTAAATTATACTGACTATTTCTAAATTTGTATCTGTGCATACAGACCAGAATATGCAAATGTTAGGCGTATCTCTATTGCCCTCTCCTTACATGGCATTTCCTTTTGGGGAACTAAATCTAATTGGGCACTCTATTCTACCCCTTTAGTTTTTCATCCTCCCTTTCAAACACCTTATTTCAGCTGCTGCATTGGTTGAAATGTGAGAAAGATAGTCACAGAACAAATTCCTTCTTATTTTCAGCACTCCCAAATATCTTACTTAAGCGCAATACTATATGACTTTATTGTCGGTTAGGGAGTTTTCTTAATTCATACAATATTCATATGTAGGGCTATTACATGGAGATGAATTTGTAGGAATATGAGCAATTTATCTTCCAGTTTAGTCTGGTTGTGTAAATACATTTGTCAATATTTTTGTTTATTCCTAGCAGCTTGTGCCTTGACTACTTGATCAAATACACACACACACACACATACTCATACATATATACATACTTCTTGCAGAAGGAGGACATCTTGAACTACACACCTTGGAGTAATTATGTTTTTATTAAGTTGCAAAAGAGCTTTCAGTTCCTTCATAGACAAATGTGGAATAGGTAAAGGAATGGTATATACGTATGTATGTATTTGATCATAGTTATCTTCTGCCCATGGGGATGGTAAGGGTGAAAGAGAATAGGAGTTGACTGATAAATTACTGTCAAAGCTGTCTATTACTTAATTTAAATAACATTATTAAGCCTTGACTGCAACCATACATACATTGTGTTGATCCCATTGCCTAATTAAAAAAAAACTTTAATAGACCTTT
>JANHZU010008727.1:353468-365018 GCA_032468055.1 Acrochordus granulatus | reverse complement strand
AAGGTTCTGGCCCTCCTTTCTGTTTAGTTCAGCTGAACATGAGGAATATCCTTACATTCTCCATAACAGTCCCACAAGTGAGTAAGTTAAAGATTTATCTACTATTAAAAGAGCTAGAACTGGTTCAGGAAAAAGCAGGGCAAAGACCAGCTTGTATACCAGCTGATTCTGTAACTAGAACAAAAGAAGTTGCAATACCCCAGCTCTAATTCTTTGACTTTTTAATTCTTTAATGTACCATCTACCAAGGCTGGTGCTTTGTTGGATTATTCTTTGCTTGACCTTTCTTTTTTGTTGATGCTAGAAACTGTCTGAATTTGAGACCTTCTGCCGATAAAAGTAAGTACTCAATCACTGAATGACAGTATTACCCAGTACTGTTTTCTAAAGACTGAAATGTTAATGAATCACCATATTCTGGCTCTGCCACGATCCACCTAAATTCATCCTGAATCCATGCCACCTCCAAGAGATTCTGTTCCCAGCTTGCTAGATGCTGTCTTAGTTTCATTTCTTTTGGCTTTACTCTCCAGCCCTTCCCAACTTAACGAAAGAAGAATAAAAATGTGTTAGTTCTGATAAGAAGACCTGGCGACGTGAATAAAATAGGTACACAATTTCATCACAGCTTTGATTCCTCCACTGAAACTGAGCAGAGTGCAGCATATATATTCTTGAGTGATATATTCTTCCAAGAGTATTGGAAAAGTAATGAACATGGAGCATTAGTGTGTGATATTTATTCACAAGGACTAGACAGTAAGCTGTGTGGTTTATGGGTAGACATTTCACAGTATGGAAGCAGGCATACCAGAAGGGTATTTGTCTCAGTTCTATTTTTACTGACCAGTTGTAGTCAAGCTTAAATTTATTACTCCCATCCTTTTCTCTGTCCCTCACAGTCTGAGCACTTCCATTCTTCAGCCATCATCTTTCTCCTGCCTGGACTGCATTAGGGTAAGATGCTTGATCAAGGACTTAGCCTTGAGGTAATCATGTACCACAGGAACTGTGATGATTTAGGTTCAAGCAGGGAAAAATAATTATAACTACTTATTTTATTTTGATCAAGCCAGGTGAGAAGATCAACTGGCTGAACAGGAAGTCATGGGGGTATGTGTAGACATCTTCTTTTGCAAGATAAAACAATTATATTGGCTAGGCCAGTCACAGGGAAACTGAGATGTCTTTTTAATTGTTATTTAATATCTTATATACTGTATATAAAATATTCAGATTAGTGAGGAGCTCAAGGGCTGTTTCAGCAGCGAATCATAAGATCTCAGGAGAAGTGCTTATGAAAAGTCTTGGAGCAGATGTGAATAATTAGATCATATATGATTACAATACAAATATGTGAAGCAGGCCCCCTGAGAAGTGGCATGCCTAAACATCAGTTTTCTCCCAGACAAAGTTCCAGCTCCTTTTCAGCTGTGGAAAGACTACTTTCTGCATCAGATTAATATGAGCCGATTTTTGCTTGTCTTTGCCTTCTGTGGTAAATTTATCTTCTCAGTGTTTTCTGGGTTCTTGCATTTTCTTAACTTCATAATGATGAAGCCAAACAAATGTCCTGTTTTCCCAAAGACATAGTAATTTACCTAACTAGAAATGCTATAAGCTCTGATGAATTTCTTTAAAAGCTGGCAATGCTATGTTTTTAATATCACACACACACAAAATCTCTAATTTGAAAGAAGAATATTCAGCTTAAAATCTTTTTTAGATTTTGTATACTTTCTCTCTATAAGTGTTGTGGAAAAGATGTTTCCAAAAATAGGCCTGGAGAGTAATCGTATGAATAAAAGTGAGATATTCGCATCTGTTAAAAATAAAAACTTCAGTTTTGAATTATGGTTATAGTATTGTCAGCTTTTACATTCATAATGGGAAATGGTACAATAATTGAAGCTAATATGGATGAATTGTGTTGAAGAGAAATAAAAATCACACTATTTAACTTCGATAAGTTACTTTGCTCGAGATAGGATTTGAATGCAGAAACCATTGGATAAGGTCGAACTGTCAAATTATTCAAACCGCAAATGTCTGTTCAGAGCCAGGCACTTTATTATCTAATCCCTTTTAGTATCTTATAGTATCTGAGATGAGTGTTGTTTTAAACCTCTTGATAAATATTCCAATCATTAGTTTGGAGGCTTCAGGGATTCAGGGGCCACACCCAAGAGTCTGGGGGCAAGGGGTGCAAGTCCCTTAAATCTTGCCCAGCACCTCTGCCCGACCAGTGACATAAGGACAGGGCAGGCAAAGGAGGCAGCCCATCTGGGGTCTCCCTGCCACTCACCCCTTATCCCACATCTTTAACAAATCGGAGTCTGTAAACTTCAGTGATTGTGGCCAGGAGGCAAAAAGCTAAAGAGCCCCTAGATGGCAGCAGAGATATAGGAAATGCTCGCCCTCGTTGGGTGGTTGTGAAAAAAGTCACACCGGTCAGTTCGAGAGGAAATCAACGGTGACCGAGGGACTGATAGTGCAGCTGAAGCTCAAGTGCCTTGGCCACCGATGCGAAGAGAGGACTCCCTGGAGAAGACCGTGATGCTGCGAAGGGTTGAAGGCACAAGGAGAAGAAGGCATGGCGGAGGATGAGATGGCCAGCGGGCGCAGCAGGGGTGCTGGGCGTGGGTCCGGAAGGACTGCGGGGGGCAGTGCGGGACAGGGGGCCTGGGGTGCTGCAGTCGCAAGGAGTCGGACACGTCTGCGTGAGTGAACAACAAAAGGACGCTTTTGCGGTTCAGAGATCGTTGTTATGCCTCCCCTCCCCAGAAAAAGGCTCTCAGAGGGGTCTTCTGAAAGCAGGGTTTGAAAGCAAGCCATGAGAAGGAAAGAAAAATACTTTGAGGACCGAGGAGGTGAGGGGTGACTCTTCCCTGCTCATCCTTGCTGCTATGGCTGAGGCATCCGTGGGAATAAGTGGACACCGGGCTCTCCTCTTTCCCTTCTCCGGCCTGTCGCTTCCCATCGCAGGGGTGGGACTTGGCCTGTGAGCTCTCCCACGTTGGGAGACGGGCTTAAGAGTTAATCTCCGTCTATCCCCCTGTGTCCAGTCCTCGGCCTGCTCCTCAGGAGGAAGTGTTCACTTGATGTCTTCCTGTATTTTGTGCTCAGAACTTTAACCCGAGATTATAACCCGGTATCCAGGCCTGCTTGTAGGATTCAGCATTAGTTCTAAGTGAATCTAAACAGAGAATAATAACAGGCAGAGACGGGAACCGATTGTGTTGGCAAAGCTCCTACATTGCAGATGCATATAGGTAGTCCTTGACTTGCGACTGTTTGCTTAGCAACTGTTTGGATTTATGACAGACCTTCTAAAAGCTACTTAACACTAGGCTTCGAAGTTCTGGCATCACCCCCCCCATCATATGATTGCATTTTGGGCACTCAGCGACTGGCCCACATTTATGTCTGTTTGCTGTGCCCCATGGTCACATGACTGTGATTTATGACAGTTTTGTCAAACTCCATCATGGTCGTAACTCGAGGACTAACTGTACACAGAATGGTTCACATAATATACTTCAATTATAATGGATTATCTTTTTGATTTTAAATATATTTCATTTTATCTAGGAATAATAATAGAACATTTCATTGTCTTTTACTGTCATAGCTATTATTTTTAGCATTTCTTTAAGCCTTCAGTGGTATTCATCACTCTATTAGAGTTGACACTCTCCTTCTGGGGGAAAAAATATCAAGTGCATTATTGTTGGGAAATATTATTTGATCCTAATTTTTCTAACCTCCTGGAGGCTGCTTACATTCATTTTTAAATGCTAGAATTGTTCCATTTCTTGTAGCTGATTGTTTTATTTTGACTTGTAGGCACAAAATTTGTTTCCACAATGCCTGAAGTGTGAGTAAATATTTTCTTATTTTCTCCATTGACTGAAATATCCTCTATTCACATGTGGTTCAGATTCATCTTTTGAAATTTACTCCAAAATTATTGAATGTATGAGATGTGATACTTTGAGTCGAACTAGGTTTGCCATGAGTTGGTTGCTGAAAAAATTCAAACTGTGTTGCTCCCCCATTCATCTAAAATGTTATATTTATAAATGAGGTACTTAACAGTACACTGTAAGTTTCTCCACCTCTCTCCAAGTTAAATGGGATTTTTTTCCAAGCTGGTGATTATAAGACTATAATTTTAACATGGTTCCTTGTATAAAAAGTTGCTCTCAAACTAATATTTCCGCACGTAGCAACTTCTAGGTCTGATATGAGAAATATGATATTCAGATTTAACTTTTAAAAGAAAAAAAATCTCTCAATTATAAACTCTTGATGGTTTTCCTTTTGGCAAGATTTACATTTGAAAACCACAAGCAGTGATTTTTCAAATTCTATAAAAAACTGCGACCAGAGACACACAACTTCTATAGGGTGGCAGACACTTAGGAAATTGAAAGTATACTGTAGTTACTATTGTAAAATAGTGTTCAGGGAGGCTTTGCCTGTTTATCAAATGACTGCCCTGGGGGACATGGCCAGTTACAAATCACCAACTTACCAAATTTGCTGCCCTTCATCCACTCTACACTCCCTATGACTCCTCCTCTTTTCATCTTGACAGTCAGTTGCCTGTCATCAAGATATATCACAGTGGTAATCATTTGGGTTTTTCAGTATTGACTCTTCCCTCTGTTAAATTTGGCAAAGACATAGAATACAAAATGCAAATGAAAAGCACCTATATATTTCTCAGCAATGAACAAAGGTTTTGTTGTAAAAAAGTTAAAGTGGAAAGTAGAAATTTCCCAAACTATTTTGATTCTACACTGATTATCACTGATGATATACAAATTAATCACCAATATTCTGATAAACATCAATGGTTGAGATGAGATGCTGAATTCTGTTGTGTTAAAGTGATTACCAATATTTACAGACTGGCTGTAAATATTGTTTGAATAAGTTTGAAGTCAAATTTGTTTCAGTTTTAGTAAAGCACATAAACCAGTTCTGCAATTCAATTACTAGATGGCAGAAAAAAACTATGATTTTTAAATGCAGAAATGTGGTTCTTAAATATTTGGAATGAGGAACTGATAAGAATATTTTTTGATTTGGGAATAGCTATCCTTTTGTATCAAGAATGTAATACCTAATACACAAAGTCTGGCAACTCACCAGTCAATTATTTAAACATGAGTCCACTTCTAGATGTGAAAATAATTCTTATTATTCAAATCTGAGCTCCAGTTTCATTTTATGGAAAGTCCTATAGGAGAGTGAAGCAGTGACAGATACATCAGATTGAAAGTGAAATCTTAAACAACGTTTTTAGTCAGCTACTGGTTGTGTTCATACAACATTCTTAACAAAATCCATTACAAAACTAGCAGCCTTATTTCCACAAAATGTTCACCTCGCTTAGCTTTCAACTGGCTTAATACCTTGTGTGTTTGACTGTATTGTGCAGACCAAGAAAATGGTTTTCTTCAGTAAACAGAGAAAGCATCTTGTATGAATGCAACCTCTATCTTGTATGCAAATATTCATTTTCTTAAATAAGATAAGCATGGCCATTTTCCTATTAGCATGGATAAGCATTAAGCTATTTCGCTGCTGCAATGAATCATGTCATCACACTTGAAACATCATCTCTCTCTACATGTACATCTCTGTCTGCTAACAGAAGAGACAGTTAAAATAGCCCAAAGCCTTCCAGTCCCCTCATCCCCAATTTTACTTGCTGAAACCATTTCCTAACTCACCTTAAAGGTGCTCAGTCTGTGTTACGGATCACTGCTGGATTAGGGCTGGAGGGTTAGGACAGACTTTGTTAACCTGGTGCTCTCCAGATGTGCTGGGTCTACTGAATTAATGATTATATTGTTTGGGAATCCTGAAAAGTGTAGTTCGAACGTATGCAGAGAAGACATATTTGAGGATGGCTGAGTTAAAGAACCATGGTTGAATGAAATCACTGTGTTTACTAGTAACGGGCTTATGATTTTTAAGGAGAGGTTTTAGCAAGGCTTATACAGAGTATCAGATAAGAAACCCATCCTGATCAGAGTAGATATGTAATGGCCTGAGAATAACCATAAAGAAGAGAAGAAACAGCCACAGCCAAGGCAACGGTTAGATAACAGAAATCTCAACCTAAAGCAGGAATGGAACTTGCGAAAGTGTCTCAGACCTGACCCTTTCTAGTTCTCTTTAAGATAAAATTGTGGGGGGCACATTCATATTTTCAAGGTTCTCTTATTTTAACCATATGAGTAGTTTTAGTATTCATGATTTTGGCATTCAGGTTTGGTCTACTACAAAAGGCCGTCAGAATCACTATGGAGTTCAGTCTGATCAAATATTTTCACTTGTTCATGTTATCAATATCTTGAACAAAATATTACATTTCATGTATTCATTCTGTACTTTCCATTTTTTTCCCTCTTTCTTCCTTCTCCCAAATGAATTTCTATAGGGAGGTAAGTATAGTTCCAGGATTTTTCTTAACATTTGCCGGTATGATTCTGTAACTGATTATTGCTGTGTTGAAATGGTGCCCTTGATTTTTTTTATTATTGCTCTTTAGAGGAAACCCAAGATCTCAGCTTCACGCAAACTCCTTCTGAAGGTGAGTCATGATAAAAACTATTATGCATTCATTAAAATGAGGCACCCTTGCTTGTAACTATACAGAACAAATTCTTCCATGTAAATTTGGGGCACTATGTACAGCAGCCTTCCCAATTTCATCTGTTGCCCATCTGGAGGCAAAAGTTTGGAGAAGTGGATGAAGGCTTCTTTTTTATAAATTTATAGGGATGGCATAGGAATTCTTTATAAACCTTTGTTGCAACTGATACCTCAGATCTGTGATGACAAAAGCATAAGGTTACTTTTTAAAAGTTTTCATAATTTTTTTCTAGAGTTTGATGCTGGCTAAAGCCAAAGAAGAATGGGAACAAGAACAAGTGGACAAACAAGGAGAGAAGGAGAGGTATTTGGCAGAGAGGATAACACCTCTGCATACCAGTGGGCTTTCGTATTCCCAACTCCAGGTAGATTCTTGGTTTGGGAAGTGGAGTGAAAGCCTAGGTGAACTTGTTGAGTTATACAGGAATATAATGAATAGCATTAGGAAGTTTAACACAGAACTTCAGCCCATACCATCTTTTCTTTTCAGAGAGGCTGGAATATCATGGAAGCTTTTGGATTTGTTTTATCCCACCTTTATTATTTTTAGTAAATAAGTCAAGATGGTAAACATACATAATATTCCTTCTTCCTCCTATTTTCCCACAATAACCCTGTGAGATGAGCTGGGCTGAGAGAGAATGATTCACCCAGTCACCCATCCGGCTTATTGCTCAAAATGTTCTTATCTAAACTAAATATTAGAGATGCTTCAAGGAACTGCTGGGGAAAATTGTGCCAAAATATCACTTTTGAAGATGATATAAACCAATTCTTGACTGATATTTGACAGATTCCTAAGATTCTCATATTAGTAGGGCAAAATTCTACAGCCACTTCTGTCCTGTCATACATAGCAGTGCTATCACTAAAATGAGAATCAAAAGAGGATATAAACTATCATAACATCTGTATTATTCTCACATTTATATTGATACAGTATATTAAAATATTTCTATACTATAACTGAAATAGGAATTTGTACTTTGACTTGCACAGATAATTGTCTTATTTAAAGTAGCAGCCCGAAGTACTTCTGAGTAGCTTGAGCCAGAGAGGCTCTGGTGACTTTTCCAAATTATGAAGAAAAATAATAGATTGTAAGAAACAATCTTGCTTTATACTTCAACATTACATTTTTCTTTCTGAATGTAATTTGTATGTTCTGCATAACTTTGCAATACTGTATAAGTATGTGTGTACATATATATATATATGTCAAATGTATCCTTAATGCCACAAGGAATAAACTTGTTTCAGAGCTTGATCACCCATGAAGGAGATCATTTTTATGGTAGTGGAGTCTTTAGGGTCATAAACTGAAACGCTGTCACAAATATAGTTATTGAATGTTGCCAATATAAGATCTCAGGGGTTATCTTTTCAATTCTGAAGTTCTAATAGAAAGAACATCAGGACTGACAGTGTCTAGCATTGGAACAGTACCTCACCGGTGTATCTGATCCTATATATCCCCCCAATGAAATGATAATAAGAAATAACCAAGTCCTAGGTTTGGACAAAATATCTCTTCATGGTTTCCCCTTTTACTTGTATAGGATCTGTGCCGGGAGCTTCATGAGAAGGTAGACATTGTGGATGAAGAGAGATATGACATTGAAGCTAAGTGTAACCATAACACAAGAGAGGTAAGAAGAAGGGAGGATGAGTCTTATTTAAATTCTCAGATAAAAATAATACACTAATACATAAAACAGGAAAATATCATTGGCCATAAGAAAATATCCAATACAGATTAGGTAATAGCTTTATTAGGCAGTCTTAAAATATGGATTGTAGGCTAATGTTCTGTATAACCTTAAATGTATTCTTGCTTTAATAGAGATGCTATTTTTCCCTTTATCAATGGAATGAATAAAAAGTGTGCAAACTGAAAGCAAGGAAACTGAGACTATAAATCCTATGACAGCTTTTAAAGGCTACTGAATATTTATTTATATCCCACCTTTATTATATTTATAAATAACTCAAGGCAGCAAAGATATTTAATACTCCTTCCTCCTCCTATTTTCCCCACAACAAGAATCCTGTGAGATTGCTTGGTCTGAGAGGGAGTGACTGGCTCAAAGTCACCCAGCTGGCTTTCATGCCTATGGCAGGACTGGAACTCACAGCCTCTCAGTTTCTAGCCTGATACCTTAACCACCAGAACAAACTGGCTCCATGTCAGACTTCTTCTCCAAGCTCTGCGTACAGGATCCATTCTTAGAAAGTTAAATCTGACATTAAATCCTTCTGTCCACCACCTTCATTGAAAAGTTTTTCTTTACAAGAAGGCTAGAAAGCAGGTGTGCTGATCATTAGGAGGATATGGAACAGATATCTCTCTACATCTTTTTGTCTCCAGCCTTGGACAATCAATCAACTCTTACTGTTGATGTAAATACATTTTCTTCTGTTTTTTGCGGTGACAGGAAATAGGGTTGAACATGTCAATTAGAAAGGATAGAAAGAGGAAATTGTTTTTCTGCCTGCATGTCTATCCTGCTGGTCTGCCAGAGCACTCTGTAGATGAAA
Source organism: Acrochordus granulatus (assembly GCA_032468055.1). NCBI lineage: Eukaryota > Metazoa > Chordata > Lepidosauria > Squamata > Acrochordidae > Acrochordus > Acrochordus granulatus. The sequence goes on along the minus strand of JANHZU010008727.1, from coordinate 355,808 downwards.
AGTGAATTGCTCTACCTTTATCTATTTTCTGACTTGAGCATGGCAAAATGTCTAGAATTAAAATTAATTGTAGTAAGGAAAATGTACGTGAATACAAAATACCTTTCAGCACAAGGGCCCCTCCAAAGCATTCCTTCCTGTAATCTAGCAAGTGGGCTGGACTCACATTACCTTTTTCCTGTGAAACTTGTTGTTAGACCTCTTATGATATATTGCCTATTCTTCAGATTAAAGACTTGAAATTGAAAGTGCTTGATCTTCGAGGAAAATTCAAGCGTCCTCCCTTGCGCCGTGTCCGTGTGTCTGCGGATGCCATGCTTAGAGCTCTGCTTGGCTCAAAGCACAAAGTATCTATGGACCTGAGAGCCAACCTCAAATCTGTAAAGAAGGAGGACACAGAAAAGGTCAGTGACTGGAAATCTCCCATACTCATACTCCCATACTCCCATATACCACATTTGCTCATTGTCACACAAAGTATGTTTTTATTTTTTTTAATCATTGCAAAGAAACATGTTCTTACATTTTCTCTTGATTAATATTTTTATAGATATTCTGTACCTTTAACAGTTGGTAAATGAGCATTCATAAATTGACTGGGGTTATAGAAGGTATTCTAGAGTAGGAACTAAAATTAAAATACAACTTCTCCCTTGAAGGATTAGAATTGTTGAAGAATTCCATTTGTAAAAGTAAAATTGTTAAGTTCATCCATATGAGCTGCAATTCCCTGCACAGCTAATCAGAGCCAGGTTTTGGCACTGAAGAACAATATTGTACTTTATTGCATCTTCTAGACTGGAATTTTCATTGTATACTGCAATGAACATTTGTAGGTAAGAAACAATTGAATCTAATGCTTGATAGAAAAACAAAGAAAATGGTACAGCTGCAGCTCTTACAAGATAATAATAAAAATAATTTAAATGCACCACAAATTAAGATAATCAAATTAATTTTATTATCAAATTAATTAAACAAATAGCCAACACATCTATAGATAGGTTTAGTATATCCAGCACTGTGTACCAAGAATAAAGAGAAACAAGTGATGATGTGAATATTTGCAAATGTCATTCTGGGAGAGTAATCACTCAATACGTGGAAACTATTTTCAGTAGTGAATAACATATGAAACTACAGAGATCAACAGTTTCTATTGATTAGGTTGATTTCCCTGGATGAAAAGTCAGTGCTGAGAATTGCCCATGCTTTTCCAGTATTAATGATTAACAGAGAATATTGCATAATAAGGAAAGAAAGCCACAATGCATGTTTGCATCAGCCAGATTTGCAAGGCTGCTGATGGAAGCAGTAAAAAATTTAATGATCTGGGCCTTTTTCTTTATGACACATATAAAGCCACTCAGATCTGAAAAATTGCAGCATGTGGTAAATTCCAGATAAGGAGCTAGCCTGGACACAGGCATATATTCCAATGCTTAAACAGTACTGTTTAGGTTTAAATTAGATGTTTTGATTCTGTCCTTTAAACCTTGGTTAGTATATTCACCTGTGCTCCCCAAACACCAATAACTGTTTTTTTAAAAAATAACAATTTTAATGTGGGGTGCTTCTTGAAGAGTTTATTGGTGCTCGGCCTGTCTAGATACTATTTTGTGCATATACTAATGTATGCCAGGAAAACTGTCACTACAAAATACACTTATGGAACCCTTCCTATGCTAGCTATAATTATAAAAGTTTAATCACTTGGCCTTACTGATACCCATACAATGTATTCCACACCTTTCTGTTCACAGAGCACATACATACATCATCTCTACTTGTACTAATTAGCCCTTTGCTTAAATTCCTCCTCATGCAAGGATTAACTTCTTGGTTCCCTTCATAGGAACGTCCTGTAGAAGTGGGTGACTGGCGTAAGAATGTGGAGGCCATGTCAGGAATGGAAGGCAGGAAGAAGATGTTTGATTCTGCCAAATCACCAACAGGACAATGAGAAGTATACCTTTTTGCACAATAACATCCTTTTAAAATATTTTTTCAGTTTCGTGGAGTATTGCAAAAGGTCCCAAACCCAAAGGAGTTGTGATTCCTAAGCCACACTTCTAATGTCACGATCCTGAATATATCTGATTTAATGGCCAATTCAGTGTAAAAAATTAAGGCTTTGTCTTAGCATTATAATTAGCTCTGTCTGCTTACTTGAAATAGTTCTTTGGGGGAAATAACAGATTTTTTTTTGTCCAGGTAGGTGGCAGTAATTGAGATTGCTTGGTTTCAAAAATCTAACCAGAGTTTTGTCTGTGAAGACTCTCACTCGTCCAGGGTAATTGCATCACAACAAAGTTTAAAAAACAGGCATCTGGACTGGAT
>JANHZU010008727.1:336557-353368 GCA_032468055.1 Acrochordus granulatus | reverse complement strand
CTTTTGGATTAAAGGTGAAACGTCTTCGACTTGAGAAAAATCCAGTCCAGATGCCTGTTTTTTAAACTTCGTTGCTAACCAGAGTTTTATACCTAGGAGATCACCAAGAAATGCCAGCACAGTAAGCTAGACTTGAAAATAAAAACATAAATCCTCCCCAGAGAAGTGGCAGATAAAGCACTTCTTTATTGATGCCAAGGATACTATAGAAAAGTTTCCTTGAAGTCATAACAAGTCAAGTTTACTTGAAGAAAGTTTGAATATATTTATCTCATATTGGATTTTCTATATGGTGCATTGTGGTTTTGCATCTTACTTTAATTAAAAAAGGATGGTAGTCTCAGAACTTTAGAAATAAGAGATATACCATCATGCCATCTAAAAGTCTGTTCATGAGCATGAATGACCCATCAAAACTTTGACATCTTACCATTTTTTTTCCTTTTTTATATGGGATTGAAAAAGACTCCTGGATAGGAGTTGAAATATTTCTGGGTTGCATCTATTAATAAAAGTCCAGTTGCCTTTTTAAGACAATTTGCATTTTTGCAATTTTGCTACAGAACTTTGACTTGCTGCTTTAATTATGAGCATTCCAATTATGGCACAATGGCTGAATGTCAGAGACAACAGCATGCAGTAACTTTTCTGAAACATGCACATGGTCTTTGGCACAAACTGCACTCTTGTTTATGCTTCATTTTCTATTCAGTGCTAGAAAAAATGAGCCAAATTTCACTTAACTCTGGTAGGGCAAACCAACAATGTTTTGGTTTCTAACCAATTTTTCCAAATGATTTTTCAAAAATGTAGAATGCAGTTCACGCCATACACACTTTTCTTAGCAATAACAAAATGCAGGTGTATACCTCAGAAACCAGCCTTTAAAATTTTCTCTTTTTTGCACAGTAAAGCTATCCATTGACAAGCTCTTTAGGGTCCATTACAAGACTAAATAATTGAAAAAGGAATCTTGGTTTAGACATGGGAAAGCTACTGTAGCCTTACAAACCTAAGTCTGATTCTAGTGCTGACCTTGTTCTACTTCAGCCAAAGATTTAAATGTGAATAGCTGTTTTTTTGGGACGGGTTTAGAAAAAGCACAAATTTATTTTTAAGAAGAAATAGCCTTTGCTCATGAAGCTAGGGTATAAAATATGCAGTCACTTTAAATAACCATAACTTTTTGTTAATTTCTGAGTGCTCCCTCTTTTATGAGGTCCTTGCTACTCTCAAATGATAAAAATGGCATGTATTCCACATGTTCATTGCTTTCTGAATTGTTGTACAATCTGATTGCAGATATTTATCCTGAATTCTTGACTATTTTCATTTATGTATTAGTGATGTAACAGTTATAGCATGTGTATATGACAACAAAACTAACAATATCACATGCTTTCAGAAAATTGTGTTACCAAGCCCACTGTAGAAACCAGTGAATACTGCTTATGGTTTCTTCTCCTCCTCCATCTTCTTCTTCTTTCCAACCTTGGAAATCATTTTGTTTTTGTTATTTAAATTTGGTCCTTGCCAGCCATAGTTTGATTCTGACAGCATCTGTTTTTTTAACATAAATATGCAGTTATAGAAGTTTTTCTCAGACAACTCTAATGTAATTAAATGATTATTTGCATTTTCTATTTCTTTCAGATGACATTTCTTTCATAGGAACATGAAGACCCCTTTCACAATGCCTATGTGAAACACTTTTTTTTTCTTGGTGCTCCCTGCGACTCACCATATGTTTCTGCATTATCTGCTGTTTCACAGCATTTCTGGATACTAGTGAAGGTTTTATTACTGCAGTTCATGCCATCACACCTTCATGAGCCCATCCAAACAACTTGTCTTCTTGCTAGCATAAATCCACATAATGATCATAGCCATAATCTGACAATACAGTCAAGTGATGCCATCACTCAGTTATTGAATGGAGCCCAAAGCACAACTACAGAGATTTAGTGCCTGCTTTTCTCAGCAAGAAAATATTTCAACCTGTTCCTTCTGATATACATATATAGTTGGGATATGCAACTATATTTTCTCTGTATTTCATTAAACAAAGAAAAAATGAGTAGCATCAAGAATAAATATTCAGATTCTGTGTTTCTTTTGGATTTTCCAAATGATGGTGGATAGATTGTGCTGTTGCCTGTGATTTGAAATTTAATTGTGGTGGAAGTTTGTGACCTGATTGTAAGCTATTGTAATTTCCACATTGCTGAGTTCTCATAATAGTTGTGTAAAACCAGTTGGCTTTTGGTTTGGATCTACAGTGAGATGGGTTCATGCTTTTCTTTAGAATAAAGAAATATAAAAAAACATATTCTGCCAAATCATACATGCGATGTTGCCTGCCCTGGTAAGACATTTTCCCTAGCTGAATATTCGGCCTACAATATCTTTTAAGTAAGCAGGCCTATCAAGTAGGTAGAGCTATTGAATAAAGTACATGGTAACCCTGCTTCTATATTCAAACTAGTCTGAACACTTTTTATTGACATTGACTTTCCACTATAGAACTGTAGATGAAACAGTATTTCTCTTTGCCTCCTTTCAGTGTAGAGATGCTAAGTAGACTAGTTAAAATTGAAATTTAATTTAATTTAATATAGATAAGGGAATCTTATCCACTACCCATGGAGTGGTAGTTCTTTCTTGTAGTACATGTAGCTCTGTCTCCAGAAAATTTTACAGTGTTGTTCCTGCCTGTTTTTGTTGCCTGTATGCCTGTATAGGTGATATTGCTATAACTCTGGAATAATTTTATCTACATGATTCTAACATCTTTATATTTTATGCATGCCACAGTTGATCTAGCTCCCTTTTTCTAATAATTTCCTTTACTTATTTCTGATGCATTAATATATGCATATTTGATACTATATATCCAACCCTGAAGACCCTAGTATGGTAACTGTACTCACAGACACCTCTTTTGATGGGCTTGAGGGCCTCTGCCCCACATTACTGTTAATATTTTTTAAAAATATATATTTTAACTTTTTTTAAAAAATAAAGATGGTAAACTTCCCGAATCATATACTAGGGCAGGCTTTCATAAACACTGTTGGACAGTGTTTAACTTCAAGGCTTAGTGATCACTCTCTTGACAGCAGATTTCCTGATATTTTGCTAGCAACTTGGCTGGCATTTTCAGAGGCACTGCAGACTAGGATATAATAAATAAGAAACCAGCATAAACAAGCACCAATCAGGAACCAACACCACCAAAACCACCAATCAGTATGCAGCATAAAAAACCAATATGAGATTAGCCTTCACTGAAAGGAAACCATTTGACTAAAAACTAGTCAGAAGTCAAATTACTCAAGTTGCCTAGAGTCACAGCAAGCTGATATCAACAGTATATAAATGTAATAATTAAATAAAAATTAAATAAACAAATATTTGGTTATAAAGGCAGAAGTCCAATCAGTCCCTATTCAGTTCCATGCATCAGATCACTTTCCCTCTGAAAAAGCCAGCCACAGTTAATGATGAAATATTGGGAAATTGCTGCTTAGACCATGATCTTGAAACCGTGAAGCTCAATATTGCCCTTCCACAATACCATTTTTCCCCCTAAGGTCCTGCATGGACCTTATAAGTTCAAAGAACCATTGTGGTACAATGGTTACTGTGCGGGACTAGGAATAGGAAGATCTAGATTTTAGACCTCCCTCAACCATGAAACCTGATATAGTGACCTTGGTACAGTCATTCTCTCTCAGCCCAGTCTTGCAGGTTTCTTAACAGGTAAGTAAAATCTGGCTTCAGCTCAGTGCATTTTTTTGCAAGTGTGCCACCTGCCCAGGAAAAAGTCAGAATAAGCAGGTACATTAGAAAACATTCTTCTAGAGGAGGAATGGCAGAATAGATAGCAAATAGTTGGAAAAGCCAACTTGTGATTGGGCAAGTCTTCCCAACACCAGTTTGCAAGAGCACTCACAGCAAGTTCTCAAAATATCAAATATGTCTCCTATCCTAAAAAATATTTAGGATCTCTAGTCCGGCCTGCTCTAAAAAATCATTTTGAATTAATATACAGATAGTCTACAAGTTATGATCACAACTGGACAAGAATTTCCATTGACAAGGCATATACATTTAATAAATAAAAATAAAAAGGTGATTGAGTCACACCTGATTTTATGCCCTATTTTGGCACAGATGTTGAGTAAATCATTGCTGTTGTTAAATGAATCACACAGTTGTAAAGTGAGTCTGGCTTTCCTCATTGACTATGCTTGTCAAAAGTCCCCTGGGAAAGCCATGAATAGTGATCACATGACCCTGGGACACCGCAACTGCTGGTTGCCAAGTGTCTGAATGTTGATTACATGACCATGGGAATACTGCAACAGTCATCCTTGTGAGGACTGGCCATAGGCTCCCTTTTTCAGTGCCACTGTAACTTCAAATGATTGCTAAAGAAACGGTTGTAAGTCGAGAACTACCTGTACAGTGCAGTGGAGAATGAAGTAAATGTAATTCCAAATATAACAGCAGATGGCACCACCATTTAGATATTGCATGCTGAACTAGTATAGTCAGTTGCTGGAACAAAATTCCTGGAACATTTTGTTTATTGTAAAATTGATGCAACATCAGCAAATGGTATAATATTCTGTTAGAAAAAATCTGACTCATTCGGTGTTCCCAAACAAAAGGTAACAGGGCTTTCTTTCTTTCTTCTTCTTTTTCTTTCTGGGGGCCAGTTTTATTATCATGTGCTACAAATCTCATCATCTAGTGGTACTTCTAACTGACATTTCATATGAAATAAAAAGGAGAAATAAATTTGTTTGCTCGAGCATTTCCAATTCTGTTGCACTATGCAGTGAGAGTTTTAGCTTAAGATAGCACACACAGAAATCTTCTTCATTTTATCACTACAATAACAACCCTGTGAAGCAGGTTAAGCTGAGAGGGAGAATTATTTTAAATTTACATGGCTTCCTAGTCTAACACCTTAAACTCTTGATCTTAATCAATTTGGGGAGAATCGTAAGTTGCTTTAAAACTGGAAAGCATATTTAACTAAAAAATAACCTATTTCTCCTTGAGGCATGACAAAACTGTGTTTGACAATATGTAAAAACAGCTTTATGAGTGTAGGGGTAAGTGGGGGGCACTTTTTGGTAAGAGGAGAGGGGGAAAAACTATGGAAGATTTTTGCCCCCCTGATCTAAAATCAGAGCCAAAGGGAGGAAATTATTTAAAAATCAAATTGTATTTCCTATTTTGTATAACCAGGTGAATATAAGGATGTTGTTTTTGTCTCTCAAGACACTCCTGAAAAGATGACACAGCGCTCCATTTTTTTCAATTATGCCCTTACTTTTTAAAAATTTGTGTTTGATTGTTGTTTTACAGCTCTCAAATGAATCAACAGAATAACTAAATATGATTTATCTGTTTTTCAACATTTAGACTTGTTTTGAATCTAAAACTCTTATTTGGCCACCCATCTCATCTACAATAGTCCTGGACAATACACAAGGTCACAATGAAACATAATAAACAATGAAAACAGCATCGAAACAATTCCTGGTGCCCCAAAACAAAACTTCCCATATATGAACAATACTTGTGGGTAAAGCCAGGAGGGAGGGGGCTGCTGGATTTTGGGGGGAGTGTGTTCCAGTGGGCAGGAGCAGCTGTGGTGATGGGCTTCCAAGAACAAATAGTTCACAAAAGGACCTGGAATACACCCACCCTGTCTGACCTATGGAAGAAGCAGCTACCCACCGGGAGAGGTGGTCCCACAAATAAGCTGGCCCCAGGCCGTGGAGGGCTTTAAAGGTGATAGTGAGCACCTTGAATGGCACCTGGAAAGAAACTGGGAGCCAGTGCGGCTCACACAGCAGCGGTCCAACTTGGGTGAACTCTGGGGTCCTCAAGGCTGCGCCAGTTTTTACTATATCCGGGTGAAGAAGCTGTTGAGGTTCTGTGCTCATGTCCCCTTTCTATTATAATGTGCTTTGTTGAGCAAACAAAGGTTTCTAGTCTCAGGGTGGCTTATTTTGAGGCCTAGACCGAGAGAAGGTTTGCTCTTAATTGGTCCGACACAGCTTTTACTTCATCTGGGCACTTTGCCACAAACCACAGTAGATTGGCTTTTGCCTATTGGGCTGAAGTTTACCCAGTGATTAAGTTCACAGAGTTCTTTGTGCCTCATAGAAAAAAAGCTTCTACCTCATCCAGCAGGAATGCCAGCAATAACATGTGCCAGTAGTTACTCTGGTTTACAAGACACATTATTCTCTTTGGTTTGCACCTTATTCCCAACCAGCGCTGCGAGAAAATTTACTACTATACATGCTTTCATTCTAACCATGCTGGCTGAGAATTTTGGAAGCTGTATTTCCAAGAAGTGAGACACAAGAAAATGAAATGTTGGTACAAGTAGATATGGCAAGAATGTGCACTTATTTCAGTTACATGTATTTAAGGGATGGAGATCAAGAGGTGCCATCAGAGACTTTATAGGAGTGTTTTTCAAACTTGACAGCTTTAAGATATGTGGACTTCAACTCCCAGAACTCCCCAGCCAGTATTAAAGCTGCTGAGTTTGAAAGATGCTGCTTTAATATGATCCCTCAAGACACACAAAACAGCAAGAAAGACTAGAAAGATCAATGCACAAACTCTATTGTCATGATGGTCCTTTTCTGTGACTCAGAGCATACTTGGGCTTCTGCTTGTCATACAGACCAGAGCATGATAGAGTATCATGGAAGATTGGACTTCCAAACTGCAGAAAATCTTCCTGAGAAGAAAACCTAGGACACTTTCTACCGTATGACATGTCAGAAAGAGTGGTAGAGGGGTGAAGTCGAGCTGTGTTGTCAGAATTAAAGGAGCTTTAGGCAAGATGTGCTTCGGGGTTACCCCCCAAAATGCTGGAGGCCATGCTATTATTTTTGTCGCACTTGCCCCTCTTGCCCCCCAGCAGTTTTCTCACCTAGGAGCTTCTCTCCCACACACCTGGCATACCTTTTCATCTCCCTCTATTTTTCTCTTCCTTACTATTGCTGCACAACGGTCCTGGAATCTCCTTCTTTCCACTTTCTTTTTAATTTTTAAAATAATTTGGATCGTTGCTTCAGTTATGTCCCACAGCTCATTTCCTCCAGAAGAACTATGATTAGAAGACTTTGGACTGTTTTCAATATGACTAGAAGGGCAAACATTTTGGGCCCATGTTTTGGCTAAGCACAAAGAAACCATAATCAGAAGACAGTTGGGTCCCAGCATTCTCTCTACTGTCCCATCATATTTTTAGATGAGGACCAGTGGAGGTGTCCCTGAGCACATCCATGTCTGCAGGAATCATTTTGTCTGCTGCTGGCCTACTTGGTATGGGGTATAAAACCAGTATTTTGTATATCATATTTATTATACAAATGCTACATTTCTTGCCCATATAGGTTTCACTGATGTCAACTTAACAGCTACTTGTTTTTTCTGGATTGCTGCAGCTATATTGAACCTTCTATGCATCTTTTAGAATACAGGGTGCAAGATAAGTTTTCCTTTAATAAAAAAATTGATTTTCCTTTAAATATAAATGGGTTGTCTTGGAGAAGATTAACAGCTGATGTACAAGTTAAATATTGAATGCCACTTAATCAAGAACAAATAATGGGAAGAAAAATTGGAGAATTATTTGACATGACATATTTATAAAGCCCCTGATTTATGCACTGTAGGCATTAGCAATTAGATGCCAATTTCTTTAAAGATGACATGTTCTGCATTTCTGAAACTTCACTGGTAATTTTTGGCTCATATCTGCAAATAAAAATGTGGGGTATTTCCCTATCTTGCTAGTGTACTATGTAAAATGTATGCAGTTATGTATGTATGTTGCTATGCAATCCTACTATTCCCGAAAGGACAAAGTGTAGAGCAGCAGATTTGCTACAAGTACAATCTATCTGGCAGTTAGTGGTAAAATGATGCTCCTCAGCATTCCAATGTGCTATGAATGTTGGTTTTACTTGGATAATTGAAAGTCAGGCTGGTTCATCATTGATACAAATGCATTAATGATGCTTGGTTAAAGAATGTATGTATTCTGTATGTGTGTGTGTATCTCAGTGATGGACAAAGAAGAACTTGAAGAAGAAGGAACCACTGTGAAGAGATGCACAATTATGCAAAAGGAAAAGCCGTGGAAGAAGAATATGAATTAGTCTAGAGAGGAAGGTCTACTCATTTTTTATGAAGCAAATATTAATTTATTTATCCAATTTCTCTGCCAGATTTCATGAAAATTAAGCATGATAGTGTACAGCTGGTAGTAAATAAATTGATAATTAAAATAAGATGATAAAAATTAATATTGCCTCTAAACAAAAAAGAGGCAGAAGGGAGTATAATATTAATATTGAACTAATTCTGACAATATACTGGAATACTTCAATACATTTAAATGTTTTCCCTGGGGGGACATCCCCTGAGGGGATTATCCTGGGTGCCTAAGAAGAGCTTCAACCGTGGATAAGGAACACAGAGCAAAAACAAGGGAACTTGGGAAAAACAGTCATTTGAATGGAGCACTGTCTTGAGAATACATGGTAGATAGTCTCTGTCTTCAAACCTGCAGGTAGGACTGTCTTCCACAAGCTGGCAGCTTTGAGATGAGTTGGAAATGAAACTCTTAAGAATTTCTGGGTGGTACAGGAAAGGTTGTGACATGTATTAAAGCATAGTCGTGCTCTGTGATATACTTTGCAATATCCAGTCTCTTTCTAAATTCTCTTTTATCAATTGGTGTCTTTAGATCTGAAAAGGTAGGGGCTATCTGGAGGAAAGGAAGACTAAGGTACACGAAGGAGCACTGGTTCCTACGTGTCTTTATTGTGCCTTAAGGTCTGCAGTGCATGGTATCTTTTTCTTTTTGCTCTAGAGGACTCAGCAGCAGACTGCACTGCTTTAGAAATGGACAAATCACAAAAGAAGTAGATTGTATGACCTCCAATTTTGCTTAGGTCAGAAGTACAACTTGTGTAAACACACACACACACACAGCTGTTTTTTATCGTTTATTGCCAGGCTAAAGTACCAGAAACAGAACAGAGATAAAGTTAAATATTACCTATGATCTGCCCCCCAGGGAGTCAGTGAGTGCCCTCCTTGAAACAGGTAAGTGGCTTGCTAATTAAAACTTTCCATGCAAACAAACAACTTAGTACTTAGATTGCATAGTTAAAAGGTTTGAGGACAGAGCATTTATTTACCCTAAATAAATAAATTCACTTTAATGACATAACTACATCTATGGGTGATATAGAGATGTGATGAATAAATAAATAATTTCAGCAGAATTACATATATTAAAAGCATTTCAGGGGATAAAAGTTAATTTAACCAGCTTTTACTGCACTTCCATCTTGTATCTTTTGGAACTTGAATTCCATAATGCATGTTGGATGAGTAAGAAACTCATCCATAGGATTACAATATAGAATTTGTAAATAGTCTAGACTCTAGAGATTATGTAATTAACATTATGTTTTTAAGAATCTGATAGATTTGACCAATTCCTTCAGATCACCTTTAATGCATTTTATGTTGTAGCTAGGAAAATCAATCTCCAAAGTAAAAATTAAATTTGGCAGACTACTACCATAGTACTGAGAAAGCCAATCTGAAAACTTTCATTTAGGTATGCTGCATATTTATATAAAAATTGCTGTTTATTCTCCTTTCATTTTTTTAAAATTCTATGCAAAGGGTCTATAAGAGGCTTATAGTCACCAATAAATGTAGATAATGTCTTTTCTCTAATGAAAGTAGTTAATTTATCCATCTCAGCAAGATCTCAGTTTCACCACCTATTCTTCTATAGTGAATAGTGCTGAATCTTTCTATTTCTGTGCATATAATAATCTTGCCTCAGTCATCATATATTTAAATAATGTTCCATGGAGTTTCATCCCTGCAGGTGTCTACAATTGGGCTGTTTAATTTTCATCTCAGCTGTAATCTTTCCATTTGCCATGATGAAGACCAACAAAGATTGGGGAGGCGTCTCTTCCCCCATTGTCAGGAGCTCCTGCTTCCACTTCCCATGGTTCAGCTGATAAAGCAATTTGGTAATTATTGATTAAAGTGTGAAGTTCCCAGCAACTTTTCGGGTCCCTCACCAAAACCATCCTTCAGGAGTTTTGGTTTGCTTGTTCATCTGTTTTCGTATCGCTCCACTGATTCTGTTTAAAATGCAGTTGAGATTGTTCTGGGCAGTTCTGCCACTGCATATCCTTGCAAAGATTTTGACAAGCAGAATAACTGAAGCAAAGGGGACTTGGGCTGAAACTGACAAGAATTCCATTTTCTCTTCTCTTCAGCAGGAAAGCAACTGGTATGAAAAACACTAGCTTAGTAGGGGTTGTTTTGGACAATTGGATAGGATGGGAGGTGAGGTACTAACAGCAAGGGTTAATTTGTCCAGAGCTCTTCCTTGTCCACCCCATAAGGAACCTTCAGGGTCATGTTAATGGGCCCTGTCTGAAGACTCAGCTTTCTACCTTACTTCCTCACTCCTCTACTCAAGTACTGCAGCAGTAGGCAACCCTATTTTTCCAATTACTACAGCTATTGGGAAAAGTGCCAGGCTACAAGTATTTCCTTTTACCACCCCATTTTAAAAAAATGCAACACTGCAGTGGCAGCTTCACAGCTATCTTTTCATAAGAACTATTCAGCTGGTTGGGGTGAGGCCAACAGCCAAACTGATGCACAGCTTGTATTCTGGAAATGAGCCTGGGGCAGGCTCTGATTGAATTGCATTTTTTGCACTGAAAATGAAAATAGGACTCCTGGGTTTATCTTGTATCAGAGAAGCTTCACACACTGGGATAGACTTTAGATATTTATTGTCCTGTTTATTGTCCTGAGCTTTCAGATTCTTCCTAGAAAACCCATCCTCAGAGAATAAAAGTCTCAAATACATTCTACTGAGAATCTCATGTAACTAAATTGTAAAATAAAATGACTGTTAATCCAAAAGCTCAGGACAATAAATAGGACAAGAAACATCTAATGTCTATTCCAGTGTGCGTAGCTTCTCTGATACATTTTTTGCACTCTTTTATTGGGCAGTTGGGACAAAACATAGATTGGCTCCTTAGAGTAATTCACCTGTTCTTTGCATTCAGAGGTCTACAACAGTAAAGAGAGATGCCTAGCCAATTTCCAGCTGGTATAGGAATGGAAACACTTGGTCATGTGGAAATATCCCTGTTGAGCTAATCCTGGGCAAATGTGATAGAAATGGGTGGGATTGTTTAAAAAAATATGATTGTTTCAAGAAATATCTTTTGAAATTGGTATTTTTCATGCTCAGTTTTATTAAAACATTAGATTTGTTCAACTTCAGTTTGTGCTACAAACCTCTAAGATATATGTTTCCAAATGGTATTTTGGCTGAGGATTTGAGGAACTAAAATCCAATTTGTTTAGAGAGGAGTAAGCTGAGGAAGGCTCTGCTAAGAAATGAGCCTCGTATGGAAGCCTTCTTACAGTACAGTATATGCTTTTCAGTTGATGTTACCAGGACTAATAACTAAGGGCAGGCCACTACAGGGGAACATGCCCCTGATGTTTAGTTTGGGTCATTTGTTCTGGCCCTCCATGCTCATGCCCAGCACCTGAACAGGAGGCTCTTGGTGGCCCTGCAGTCCGGCTGCTGCTCATGAATGCCAGATCAGTCAATAATAAAGCTCCTTTGATTTGTGACATCATTGAGGAGGATCTGGAGTGCAATACTGAGACCTGGCTGGTTCCTGGGAGCAGGGGGGTGGGTTGCCCTCTCGGAGATGTGTTGAGCTGGGTTTAGGTTTTCGCACCAGCTGAGACACCAGGGTAGGGAAGGGAGAATGGCAATGGTGATTTGAGAGTCTCTTTTTGCCTCCAGGGGCCCTGCTCCAAAAATGACCAGTTGTGAGACCGTTCCTGAAGCTTAGCTCACACGATTAGTTAGGAGTGTTGCTACTGTACCAGCCTCCCTGCTGCCTAGCATCCTCCCTGCCTGAACTGGTCAAGGCCATCTCAGGGTTGGCGGTGGACTTCCCCAGGCTGTAGGTTTTGGGGAATTTCAATTTGCCATCCCTGGTTTGTCCACAGGATTAGCTCAGGAGTTCTTGACCTCCATGGCAGCCGTGGGCCTATCCCTGATTATCTTGGATCTTTCTCAAAACAGTGGTCACACTCTGGATATGATCTTCTCGTCAGAGCAATGGCAATGTGAGCTGGTGGGGGATCTTTTGACTTCCCCCTTGTCATGGTCAGATCACACCCTGGTGCCTTTGAGATTCTCTTACGCCATCGCCCTCTGCAGGAAGGTTGGACCTATTTGTGCAGTCCGCCCTCGGCAACTGATGGACCCGGCTCCAGTGGGGGTACAATATCTTGGAGGTGATTAGTGGCTTACTATTGTCCTCCTCCCCCATATATGTATTTCTGCTCCTCCCCTCTCTGTTTGGCTATTTTTATTTAATTTTATGGCTTTTAATGATTTTATCTATTGTATTTTATGTTTTTATTGTGAGCCATTGAGAGTCATTTCTAAGTTCAGTGGCATATAGATTTAATAAATAAATAAATAAATTTCTTCAGGGTGTAAGACTGTTTTCGTAAGCAGATTTGCAAACACACCTTTTCACTCTGAATACAAAATCTCCAGCTTGGGAATCTTAAACAGGGCTTTAAACTAGATTCAAAATTTTGATTTCTGACATTCCAAATACTGGAAAACAGTCATTATGTTTTTATACATCCACATGATTTTATGAGTTCAAAAGTATTATCATAATATGCATCATAGGTTTGCTATGCTGCTGCACTCGAAGCACCCTGCCTCCAGTTATATCGACGTAAAGGAAAAAACAAAGGCACTGAGGAGCATAATACATCTCATCTCACAAACTAGGCCACTAACTCTTACACATATTAGAACAACAAAGCTATACATGCATAATAGAGAAAGAGATGGCCTAACTCAGAAGATCTTAAAAAGAAAAATTTTAACATATTAATTGCTACTTAATGATGCATTTGTAATCTGCCTCATGTATGACATGCATCTGCATAACTTTTCTTCTCTACCCACCTTTCCACATCATTCATCAATGAAATCATACCACATAAATGATGCAGAGAACTATAGCTCACGAAATCACATGCTTTTTAATAAAATTGTTAGTTGGAAGAGGGCTACCAGACTTCTGATTTTTGGACACAACTATCAGGCTGATAGTATATGCAAATATTATTTGGAAGCTGAAACTGAAAGATAAATCCCCTTAACGGCTCAGTCATAAGAAATATATGGCCCCTGCAATATACTATGATTTGATATTACAATATTATTGCATTACCATTTATGGTAACAAAGTAATAATGAAAGGCAAATGTCAGAATGCAAAGCTGATAAGGAAGAATTTTCTGTTCTCCAGAAAAATACAAGCAGGGAAGGGATTTTCTGACCTGACTGGCAGCTACAGATCAATCTAAGAACCAAATCTGGGACCCAGAACCAAGGAAATAAATCATCAGCATTGCAGCAGACAGTTGTGTCACTTCCCTTTTCCTTCCAATAGTTTATACTCTAGGGACAGTAAGTGGTAACCAGCTGTATCTCCCATGATATTTATTTCAGAAATGCTTGAGCTTTTCCAGTAGACTTTTTTTGAAAATTATCAAAATTGTAACTATGCCAATCAGTACAAATGTCAGAGATCCCTGCACCATTGTAAGATTTACATTACTTTATGGAATTGATTATATATCTTTTGCAACCTTATATGGAATCAAATATTAATCAATTAATTATCCTCTGTAGCTTTTATCTGTAGCTCATTGTTTGATCATTTAGCAACAGAATGGGCAACATATGGTCAATTATATATCATGGAATTCCCATCAGTGGCAATTAGTGAGAGAAGATAGGAGTTGCGGTTCCACAATATAGGTGTACCACATTTTACACATCCTTGATTCAACAAACAATAGTGGGGAAGGAATCTGGATATTCTGCATGTTTTTGGGCTTCTTGAGAATAGAGCACAAATAATGAAGCCTTATTGTAATTAACCCTAACTGTGAATGAGTCATTATGTTATCTATGAGAAAAAAATAAATTGGGTAAACTAATATATTATTAATATAATTTAATAACAAATGCAAATTGCACAAATAATAATTCCATGTAATGTGATCTACAATTCAGTACTAATTTACTTCACAAATGTGTTGGGCTGGTGAAATGCAGATTTTGGCAGGGATTAAGTTAATATATGGAACATTTCAATATATTCTTAGCGAACACTATGGGACAAAGGGAATGCTGCCAACTCAGGTGACTTTTCTTATTTATTTATATTTTGGATTATTTATTTAAAAATAGTTATAGTACTTGGTACATTATGGTTCTTACTGTGATGGAAATACGTTTTTCACTGGGTCTAAATAATATCTCTACCCCAAGAGCAGTTCTTTCTTAGTTGGTTTGATGGCTTCTATAAAGAGGGAGGATGCATCAGTCCAGTTGGTAAAATACCAAGGACTGGAGTTGGCTGTTTCTTTAAATTAGTGTTATTATAGCTAATCCATGAAGCATGACACTTTCTGTCCTTAGAACTATCTATACAGTCTGTAGGTGTTCCCATTTGTCCATATAATGGTCTAATCCCTTTGAAAGATCTGCTAAGATCTCAACAACTATATCCTATGGCAATGAGTTTCAAACTTCTTAGTTTAAGGACTTAACTCCAGGGTCTGTTGTTAATGGTGGGCACAAGATGGCACAAGGTGTATTATTATTCAGTCTGCAGGGAGCAATATTCTGAAGGATAAAGGGACTGACTTTTCTTCATTCATGACATTTGCTAAAGAAAAGCCAATTACAAAGAAAAGCTGGTTAAAAAGGAGGAGAAGGGCTTTTGACTGATTTATTATTTCCCAGGTTAATTGCAGGTATGAACCTTTCATTAAAATAATGCTATGTTAACCATCTGCATTCAACTGTCAACAACAAGAGAAATCCCTCTCCTTTTCTGCCTGCGGGATGGGAGATTGCTTGCAAACCAACCAGTCACTCAGGTTTATTGGATAAGAAAATTAAATTCAAAAAAGAAAAATAAGGGAGGCAACAGCAAAGAATATATTGCGAAAGGGAAATCTAGCTGCTTCACAGGAGTTCCTGAGCCAGACCCCTGCAGCTTCCTTCCTGACAGGGAAGATTTTGTTGGATGCTCACACTGAACAATCAATTCATCCAATATAATTGCCGAAAGTAAGTCAGATATCTGGGACACGAATTCATGCATTACTTTGACTATCAGGGTAGATGAGAATATGTTTTGTTTATGTCTAGCTGGGCCTTCTGATTTTTTAGGATTTTACTCAAATTGTGCTCTTGCTAGTAATTTTCTTAAAAAAAAATGAGCATAAGCAGGAAAAGTTAAGGAAATTAGGCTTTCTCTGTATCTCTTAATACTCCTTTGCCCTTAATATTATCTAAAATGCACTTTGATTAAGGCTGGTGTTGGAAAGCCAAAGCCCATAGTGATATGTAAAGCCCAGTGATTCTCAGACTCCTCTCCAATCACAACAGTTGAAAAACAATGGCATAGTTTCCTGTCATTTTAAGCACAGAATACATGAAACAAATGCTGAAAGACACTTAACAAAGAAATATAGTATCCACCTTTTCCTTCCATCAATAAAGGGAAGGCAGAAAATACTGATTTTCTGATGATCCCAACCAAAACGTATGACAAGACCTATGTAGCCCCCAATTTGCAGTTATGAAATCTATTGGGGCCTGGTTGCACCTTGGTAAAGGTAAAGGTCAAACCAGTCAATCCTAAGAGAAATCAACCTTGACTGTTCATTGGAAAGACAGATACTGAAGCTAAAGCTCAAATACTTTGGCCACCTAATGAGAAGAGGGGACTCATTGCAAAAGACCGTGATGCTGGGAATGATTGAAGGCCAAAGGAGAAGGGGACAGCAGAGGATGAAATGATTAGATAGCATCATAGATGCGCTGGGTGGGTTTGACCAAACTCTGGAAGACAGTGGAGGACAGGGAGCAAGAGTATGCTGTGGTCCATGGGGTTGCGAAGTTAGACATGATTTAGCGACTGAACAACAAAAAATGGTAAAATTTTCCCCTTTCAGTTGTGTCCAATGCTAGGGGGCAGTGGTCATCTCTGATTCACAGCCCAAGGAGCCAGCGTTTGTCTTTGGAAGCGTCCAAAGACACTTCCGTGATCATGTGGCTGACATGACTATACACCCAGGCACATGGAATGCTGTTACCCTTCCCACCGAAGGTGGTACCTGTTTATCTACTTGCATTTTTACATGCTTTCAAACTTCTAGGGCAAACAAATGAATGCCAAGGAATTATTTAATCAACAATGGAAATAAAACAACTACAGCTTGCATTTTGCTGAGGAGGGAAGCCAGAAATAGGCTTTCCTTATTCTTGTTCTTTTCTGTTTTGATGACATGTTTTGATATCTATAAATTCTTTCAGAAGCAAACACAAAGAACCATGTTCTTTTGGTGACCCAGAGTCACCAAAAGTGAGTTGGAAAGCCATATAATTTTCTTAAATAAATAAATGCTCAATATCACACACATTTATACATATTGTACAGATATAGTGCTGGACACTTGTATTTAAGTAATTGCATCGCAACAAAGTTTAAAAACAGGCATCTGGACTGGATTTTTTCAAGTCGAAGACGTTTCACCTTTAATCCAAAAGGCTTTCTCAATTCTGA
>JANHZU010008727.1:314777-330763 GCA_032468055.1 Acrochordus granulatus | reverse complement strand
TGGGATTTGGAACCAGGTATATTGATTGGGCCAAAATAAGGAATAATTACCAACATCCACTGAACTTTGTGAGAATTATTCTCGTCTTGCTGTTTACATGTTACTTATTTGAGGTTCGGGTAGGAGAGATGAAGTTTAACATTGTTTTTTAGTACTACTGTAATAATGTGCTAATCATCTCTCTATAAATATGATCTCAATTTTATCAGAAGAAATCAGTAAATCTCTGTCAGTGGAAGCAGGATCCTACTTTCTTGGCTGCCATTTTAAATTTTAACTATACAATGCTTGTGAAGAACACTTGTAGCCCAATGTGCTTGGCACAGGATGTGATGACAATTTTAAGGCAAGCATTATATTAAATATACATTTTTCTGTATTTTACTCTCTCTTTTACATTGTGATTTATAAAGGAATTGATTAAATTTCTGGAACTCCCTCTGGCCCAAAAGAATCCTTTAAGTTTTGTAGGAATAATCAGACTGCAAGCATAGGAACTGATTTGTGAGAAAAATTCACTTGTGATTTTGTTGTCAACATTAAAGTAACTTTAGTTAATATGGATTGGTGTAATTTATCCACATTTAATTAATTTTATTGAATGGCAGAATACTTTGCTACTTTGGAACAGATCTGAAAAGCATAATTATGGCTAAATTATATCTAAAATATTAAAAAAAATATTTGAAAAACAAGTCTAGCCTGCTTAGCCTCTTTGCATATTCTGCTTTCCTATATCTACTCATAGATGTCTACTGTATTTAGACATGATTGCTCAACAGTTGAACTGGAGGTTGCTCCAGTGATTTCTCCTTTAGTTGCTTTTGGAAACTATGAAAACATAAAGCATCTTCCTGTTAAAATAAGAATTCCCCAAGTTGAACTTATCTTTTGTGTGCATAACCATTAGATTTCTAAACAATAACATTGGAATGACTTGCTACTGCCTTTTTTGAGATCTTCAACTTCTCTGTAGCTTATTTCCCCTGATATCTCCTGGTGATCTCCCACCCAAGTATGTCCAGATCCAGTTCTGCTTAGGGTTTGGGGAATCAGCCAAAATCCTATAGGTCTTGTCACCTGCTTCCTGTTACTCATTTATCTTTTTGTACTTCTGTTTTATGATATAAAATATGAATTAAGGATTGGAATTGATATTGCAATATTAAAGTTATTATCTCCAGGTATTTCTTTGCCAGATCATTACCTTCCATGGTGTTCCAACACTTCTTGATGATTAAATGTAAAGGAGTTACATAATATCAAGCCCTATGGAATTTCAATTAAGAAATGACTTAGACCACCCCTATTTTCCAGGAACGGTAGGCTGGTATTATCTACTTATAGGATAGGACAGGCTTTTTTTAAAGGGGCTCTCTTGCTGCGAGTTAAGATTGGTTGATTTAATCTGACATATCGAGATAAAATCCTATTTTCACCAAAAGGTGATGTTGGCAGAGAAATATTATTTTTAGAGTTTTTTTTAATCCAACACTTAATCATTTATATTTTTATTGTGCATGTTAGGAAAGGAGTGGAGGCATAAAAGAAAAACAAGGTAAAAGCCCATGAGAAAAATCTGTTTAAGAAAAAGGAGAATTTTCAGGTATCGTGGTTCGTGATGCTGAAAAATTCAATAACTTATCAGAGTTCTAGAAATAATGCTGTAAAACTTAATGAAAACTCAGTGAATGAACTGAACAGAGAGCAGGAGTCTTAAACTTTCCGTCATTAGTTAGCATCTGGGTTGTATACTGCAAATTATTGAGCCATAGGCTTATCCACTATGTATTTTCTCAATATTTAAGAATTCATCTGTACTTATATATAAGCTCATACAAACCTGTGCCTTCTGTCATCATTTGTGGAGATACATTTCCAATTTTTGTAACATAGAAGTGGCCATCATTTGTACTGCATATTTTTCTTTTAATGAGTTGATTTTTAATTAAAAGCTGCCTGATTTCAGATAGTCTGAAAATTAAATAAAATGAACAAATCTTAGCATAACTCACTCTGATTGTTGATTGATTACTGTTCTGATCCCTAAAAGCAATAACAATTTGAAGGTATCCACTTGCCAGGAACTGGTGAAAGGTGGAGCTTCAGAAATAACTGCAAATTTTAGTTATTGGTGGTCTTCCCCCTTGATGGAAATCTGCATTTTTCTAAGTCAGTACATATGTTCTTGGATTCTTCTTCTAGTTGCAATCTGTAGAAATGTCCTAAAGGAGAAGACAGGTAAAACAATGATCTGTATGAAGAGGGGCAGTAAAACCAAAAGAATAGCAAGAAGTCTCTTCTAAAATGCCAGGTGCTCACTCATGCATCAAGCTGTGTTTTGGAAGGAATGGAAGGAACAGCCATCGGTCAATGGTAACATCATTTGTTATTCCTGCTTTAATTCTCAGCACCTACAGGAAGAGTTGAGATATTAAACAGTGTAAACTAACCGAGTTAGGTAGACCAGTTGATCCAAGATGCTATTGGCTTCGGTTGCTTCCAAATATCTCATCTTCTCAGTACAGGACTTAGTGAATTTTCTTTTTTTTTATGGCCTAATTTTGCAGCAAAGTACTTTAATTTTCTAAGCCCTTATTAATACTGCACAGGTATCCCCTGTTCTTATCCCCATCGATCCTAGTCATAGGATTAATAACTCTAGTGGGTAAAGCTTTCAAAAATGGAAGCTGGAAAATGTTATTATTTCCACAGTATTCATTTGTCTTGTCTTCCGTAGTGAAACTTGTCTTCAGCCTGGCAGTTAAGTCTACAAATGGTAGTTGCTCAATGAGTCCTTGTTTTGATCAGTCTTTGATCTTTGGACCACACAGGAATTTACGTAATTCATCACTTCTGATATTATTGATTTCTACACCAATTTAATCTGAAATTTTGCATAATTAATTATTATGAATTCTTTTTTAAATAAGAAGAAAATATATTTGTAAGTGAGCAAAAGAAATGCATACAAAGTACCAAGACCATAATCTGCTGCAACTTTTCCAGTAATGAAGAAATGAAAAATTATTATCATGAACATTACTGAACCCATGGGACATGTAATAAGGTTTTGTGCAAACCATCAGCATAATTTCAAAAGCCCAATTCAGATCTAGGTAGAAAAGAAAAGTGGAAGGGAGAAAAAGGATATCTTTATAGGGAGAACGAAGGGGTGGAAATAGGAACAGAAAAGGAGATTCTATCTATTACTACACTTTGCAGTTCTTGGAGGAACAATGCAGCCCTCCTTCCTAAATCAGGATACATTTTGGTATACAGTAATATGTTGTTGTGATGTTTAATACTTGATAACTTAGACAGCTAGCAAAATACCAGGCTGGAAACATGAATCTTCTGGGCTGAGGACTTAGCAATCAGGTGAGCAATCAGAGAATTGAATAGATCTTGTATGTATAAAACCAGGTCAAATGCACCTGATCAGCAGCAGCTCTCCAAGGCTTCTCGCAAGATTATTTCAGCCCTTCTGGGTGATGTGGAACACTAAACAAGGATCTTCTGTATGCAAACTATGTTCTTAAAGAGGGTCTTTTCCTAAACCTTCTTAGTTGTTTAACATGAACACATCCTGCTCTCTTCCTGCCCCATCCACATCTCAATCCAGTTGCATTTCTGTGGTTAAGTAGCTGCCATTTCTGTGGTTGCTTGGATTTAGGAAGACACATTTTAATTTGGGAAGGCTACTTAGTAAAGGAACTGTGTGGGATGGAAGTAAGAAAGGCAACACTCTTCTACATTAATCAGCCTGAATAATTTCATCATATTAGCTTGTGGAAGGAAAGAAGGGAGGCTCCAGATGGAAAATAATAGTATATGTGTGATACATCTTCATTTTACTACAGCTATTAACAGGTATGAGATATTAATTTTCATATTAATATCATTAATTCACTACCCCAGAGATAAATATGATGATATAAAATGAGT
This sequence comes from Acrochordus granulatus, assembly GCA_032468055.1. Classification (NCBI taxonomy): domain Eukaryota; kingdom Metazoa; phylum Chordata; class Lepidosauria; order Squamata; family Acrochordidae; genus Acrochordus; species Acrochordus granulatus. The sequence continues at coordinate 326,815 of JANHZU010008727.1, read as the reverse complement.
TGACTTTATTTAATATTCTTTAGAAAAGAGATGGGGATGGGGAGAGAATAAGAGATATCCAGTCTAATAACAGAGGAACCTGAAGCTTCATTCACCCTGAGGAGGAAACAGCTACTCGCTGTAACATGATTTGTCCGTGAATGTGATGGACTTTGAGCCAAAGCTCCTTCCTAACCAAACTCCTTTCACTGGAATCATATCAGCAAATTAATCTGAAATGGAACTTGGAAAGTACCTAAAACACATAGAATCATAATATTTTACAAGCAGCAGGTGTGTGGGCCTATTATGCATGACTTTAGTTAGGTGTGGATGGATTTTGTGGATTGGTAAAGGTATACTCTGCTTGTGATTCTGGCACTCTCTTGTATCCAGAAAAAAAAAGAGAGGATACCAAATGAAAGGTCAACAGTCATTTAAAACAAATATATATTTAGGTTGTATCTCAGGGTGAAAGAAATAATATGCACTTGATGTGTTATCCTGCTTATTTTTGCTTTGATTTACTTAATTGCAAGGATATTGTTGGAGAAGGAATGTCTTTAAATAAAGGGATCTGTGGAAAGTATTAGGATTTTCACTCTGCTGGCAGAAGTCACAATACAAGCCTGATTCTCATGTACTGTTACATAAACAAATCCACAAATAAGAGGAAGGCAACACACACTTTGGGTTTATCTAATTTAGTACTAGTTATTATTCTCTATGTGTGTTGCATTTATATTCTATCTTTCAAAGCGGCGTATATAGACTTCCCTGAAAATGTTCTTATCACAGTAGCTTGTGGGATAGTTTAGACTGGATGATAGCAGCTAACTCAGTTACTCTGTGAATTTTATTGCAAAGCAAGGACTCAAAACAGTATCTCTCCAGGATTAGCCCCATTTGATCATCAGGAACTGAAATACAAATTCATTATAAGCATGGAATATGCAGGAAACAATACAATACTATGAAATGTATGAAGGCAAATGGCAACAAATCATTAGGCCTTTCCTAGTCAGAATACAACCGAGTACATGCTCCGGCCACTTCATTTATGTCATGTCCCCATGATGTTGCCTTCATCTCATCCATAATCCATGTGTGATAAAAACTTAATTCATCCTTAGCTGTACCAAAGCAAAAGTAGAATTATTTTCATTCTTCCAGGAACATCCAAGGATAGCCCCAAGTTAGCCTTTGTCATCCATTACCTTGGAGGGGATCTCTTGACTGTAGTGACTTGAAACAGAGGTACAATAAGGACTGGCAATGAGAATGGTAAATTTAATTCCTATATTGGTTTCTATAATGTCAAGGATAGGAGGATAGCATCTCAATTCTGCTCTGGGGAAAGGCCAATTTTCAACTTAATTCTGCATTGTTAACATTAATTGTCAGCAGTCACTGCATTCCAAATAGGAGCTTCCCATGTCCCTGTTTAAAGATACCTGGGATTAAAATCTTCATAGAAACCATATGTTTTAGTTCTGAGATCTATCTCTTATTGTTGATGTCAAGTTGCTTGGAGTTTGGAACACATGATGTTAAATTACTGACATTCAATGGCTTTGCTTAGAACTCTTCACAGTTGCAGGTCTTCTTGTTACCAAATAATAATTAAGAAGAAGAGCATGAGAACTTGCTTCAAGGACAGTAGAAGAAATGGCCTGATTGCTGACAGTGCAAACATATGCCAATTAACCAACATGTTGCTTGATTTTAAGCATACATAAATGATGTAACAGGAATGCTATCTGTTGGACTTTGGTTACTCATTCACACTGATGTCAGTAGCATAAGCTTATTATGTACAGCACTCTTACAAAGCTATTAAATACAAATGTGCCCATGGCAAAGTTTCTCTTAATCCAGGTGATGATAGAGAAAAGATGTCTGGGCATGAAAGTATAGGTCAGAAAACAGTACCAAAAAACACAACTGGGTTCTTTGCATTTTGGAGATCAGACTCTCCAAATGCAGCAATGGATAATTTAGCCAAGCCAGTAATATTGTTTTTCAGATCAACATATCCAAGTCTTATCTAGAAGAATTACTTACAGAAGAATGAAGACAATAGAAAAAAGGGAACAAACAAAGGACAAGGATATTTGAAATAATGGTAATCAGTTGATCAGTTCATGACATCACAAGTAATGCAATACAGTACTTGAAATATAGGATTGTTGTAGAAGAGCGTGGGTCTGCCTTTTGTTGATTCAAAAATAATGAAAGAAAATCTATTAGTCATAAATAGATAGAGAACTCCAAGAATATTGAGAACAGGTTGGTCTCATGTCTTGGATTGCCACCAGCAGTGCTAATATAATTTAAAGTTCAGTGCCAAAGGTTTCAATATGCCTTTTTTCCCCTCCCTTCCAAATATTTCTTCTGTGTCTTTCCCCTTTGATTCTGCATTTATATAGCTATTTCTTTGAGTGAAAAACATAATGGCTTAACTTTTTACTAAAAGTAAAAATGCAGAGGAATATCATCTCTGATAATTATTAACTAGCAGCCTTGTGATAGCAATCCCTGAATGGCAACTTTCATGAATGCCAAGAAACTGGGCAGCTCCAACATCACAGCTTATAGTTGGAGCTTCATCAGGAAAGAAGTGCTCCCAAAACATATTAAAATCTTGGACTGTTTTCATACAATTCTTCAGGGTATCAGATGTTCTATGAAATCAAATGATCCCATACTTAGATTTGCCTTATCTTCCCTTCCCTTCCCTTTCTGTAGGTTTCTGAAGAATAAACTTCTGCTATACAGAATTGCTGTAAGAAGTGTATGCCACATCATTATCATGATTTTCCTGAGACTAGCATGCCAGACCACTGATAGTATGCTAATACATAAACAAGGAGAGCAAGAAATGCTTCTAAAGTCCTGCCTATACTTGGAGGCATTGCAATACCTTCCCATCAAGAAAACCATCAGATGGGAGTACACTCTGAGACATGCTTGAGATATTTGCTCTGATTTTCTTTATAGCAATTATGAGTCAGATATCTAGCAAAAGATAGGAATTTGGGGTAGGTTGGTAAAATATAAGATAAAGAGTAGGTGTATATCTTCCTTAGTAGCCAGTGGCATGTGTTTATGCCTGATTTGATGGAGAAAATCAAGTCTAGGCAGACAAGTTGGTTCAGATAGAATCTAATCAGCTGCAGCAGACTAAATCTAGAAAATCGTATTCATAGGTAAAGGGCAGGTAAAACCAGAATTATGGATCATTCGAAATAAGTTTTCTTACTGAAGGGGTTGTTTTGTAAGAACAATAGGAGCAATCAGCTAAATCCAACAAAAGTCATATGCTGAAAGCCACAATCTGTATTGTGGTGAGCTCCACCCTCAGAAGAATCTGGTTGAAGTATTAAAAATTACTCACCTGATTTCTTAGGCTAAGACATCTGTGAGGCTGGAAAAAAGGAGGTTTTGGTGGGGACTCATTCTTGAACTCATAGACTGAAGAAGATGCTTGGATAAGTAGTGAAGCATCTCTAACCAACAAAAAGTCCAGTTGCCGTGACTCAATCTCCAAACAATTGTACCTGGATGACTGAGAATCTTAATTGACTCTTGAACACATAGGATGAAAGCAACAAAGTACCTTCAACCAGGCTAACAGGATTCTTCATTTTCAATCAGCTCCTGCACCTACTCACATATCGCATTTACAATATTCAGAAAGCTGGTATCACAACAATATAAAGTGGGACTCAATTATTCTAAATTATTCATATGTTCTGAATTCATTCCTTGTAGTTCTGGTTCTTTAGAGAGATGTACAATTTTCTTATACAAAGAGGTCTTAGCACAGATTATTAAATTACATTCTGTAATTTTCTTAAGTATTTAAGAGCTTAATTTACATTCTGTAATTTTCTTAAGTATTTAAGAGCATAATTTCAAATGTATATGGTAGATAAAAAAGATACTTTTCATAAGGGGCTGTTCTGATATCTACTTGGAGAAAATTAAAAGAATGTAGTTTAGGATTATTGGTTTTGATATCTTCCCCTCTAATAGTACAGATGGAAAACAAAAGCAACCTTTACACTTTTTAATTCATATAATGGGGGAAATGTCCTGAAAGATTATCAACTCATTTTCAGATATATTTGAGCTCCGAATGTTGTATAATTCCAATGGTTAATTAAGTGTAATAAAAGCATTCTGTTCTGATGGCCTCTTTAATTCCTAAACTAATTAGTAACACTGTTCTTGCTTTTTCACATTGTTTTCCCCTCCAGCCTGGCTCAGCAATGGTCTGTTGAGGATGGGGAGGAGCAGGAGAGAGAGCGCAGGCGAAGACATAGGCAACTGAGTTCTGCCTCTGAGATGAAGGAGCAGGAGTCCTCCAGCACAGTACAGAATGTGACCAGTCAAACATCAGACAGGTATCCGTAGGAGTACTGGGCTGCTGGGGAGTGGACATATTTTCTTGTCCAGATGCTGAAAATTAGAGCCAATTGTAATTATTTTGAAAAGAGACAATGACTTTCTGTTTGTTTGAACTAACATTTATTTTAGGAAGAGTAGGGATTAAGATTTAGGGAAGTAGGAATGGACTAGATGGAACCAGATTATACTTTGGATCCCAACCCTTTCCCCGCTTAAGAAGAGTAGAATTCGTGTTTTGTACTGTCTCTCTCTTTTAACCCTACATGCCTCTTCTCAATTGTGAGATCCTTTGGAGGAATAATGTGTGATGTGTATGGAGAGATGAAGACAGATTGGGAATTCACAAAATCTCCTAACCTTTCATGATGGAGGAATAACTCAGGATCCCAATCTATATTTGTTGAGAATTTGTAAAAGGATTATCAATATTTTTTTAGTGTTTTATTTTAATGTTTTAACTGATGTTTTTAATAGTTGCTTTTTGTTAGTCGCCGAGAGTCTTTGGATTTTGGCAGCATAGAAATTTAATAAATAAATAAATAAAGTATTTTCTTGTCATCCAGGTTTTATTTCTATATTTTTGTCAGGCCAATAACAGATAATGAAAAAAATACTTCTACCTGAGATCCTGGAGCTGTGCTGAGAGTATTAATTATACATAGACTCTGACCTGTACTTAATGAAGGACCATGTTTTAGAAAATTTGGAACACCATCTATGTGTGTTTGTGTATCTGTATGTGTGTGAGAGAAAATGTGCATGTTAATACAGGGCAGGATTATTTGATCTTTTTTTGCTCTATGACTCCACATCAACTAAGATTATTATACTGAATAATGAACAAATCATTTGAAATTTTAAGTCATATTCCAGACTTGAAGTGTAGAATATTATCTTATATAGGTTGGACTATCCAACGCAGAATAATTTCCACTATTGGTGACTATTACAGATTTACAATGCAAAATTTTCCGACAACGTGACCCTGTTTATGTAGCCAGAAATTAAATTGGATACTTAGTTATGGTCCTTTTGCCAAATTCATAGTAAATGAAGAAAACTCAGAAACCTCATGGTAATTTTTGCCAACTCAGAGAGGAGTAAATAGAAATTGTAGTTGCTTTTTAAACAATGCACAAAGTATTTAGAAATCTTTTTCAGCTTTTCACAATTCTTAAAGAGCTTACTACTGGGCTCTTTGAGCAAAATATCTTTCTTTCTTTAGCACTTTCTAGAAGATGGTCATAATGCATGTTTCAGGAAGTTTAGAGAAGAAGCTTCTATAGTCCTAGTGCATTGTTTTTTAAAACCTGAAGAAAATGACAAGATTTCTTGGCTCCATGCACTTAAAAATGAATTGTAAACCTTATCTGCCTCATCCTGGTTGTTAATATTTTTATGGAGCAATATGAGTATTTAATTATTGGGAGCATGGTGGCATCATGTTAAGATGCTGAGTTTATCAGTTAGAAGGTCAGTGGCTTGAGTTCAAGACCCAAGAGTACCGCATAGCGGGGTGAGCTCCCATTGTCTGCCTAGCTCCTGCCAACGTAACAATTTGAAAGCATGTAAAAATGCAAGTAGATAAATAGGTACCACCTAAATTGGTGGGAAGGTAACAGCATTCTGTTTACCTCAGCATATAGTCATGTGGCCACATGACCCTGGAAGCATCTTTGGACAACACTGGCTCTCTGGCTATGAACGGAGATAAGCACCACCCCCTAGAGTCGGTCACGACTGAAAGTCTTTACTTTTTATGAATATTAGTTAGGCTTTGTTCCAATTAGAATGTATTCCCCCATGACTACAATTTGAAAGAAGTTCCTTGGTACTCTCCATAGCATCAACTGCTAAATTCCTTTTTCATTCTGGTCATGAATCTTTCTTATATGCATGATGTACGCATGCAAGCTATCTACATAGAAGACATGGACAACAGTTTTCTTTATCTAACATTTCTGTACCAAATGTTAAAAACAAAAGCTGAATTTTCATTACTTTTGTTAGATAAAAGTAGTTGCCCCAATTTCCAAAACAATCAGGTCATATGAATACAATCCTGCCTCTTACAGCCCTGAAGGACCTATGAAATTCTTCATAACCTGGTTTGTAAATCTCATTTCTGTATAAATCAGTTTGAATCATGAATTCTTCTAAAATGTAATCTTTAGTGCCCTCTAGTGCTGTTCACAGGTTTCCTTCTCTTTTGTAGCTTTGATAATTCCCGAGAAGCAAAGCTGCTTGACTTGGAAAATTCAGCACTGAAAAATGAGAAGGCTCAATCAGTTACAGTAAATGAAGGCAGAAGAGTGAGGAGGAGAGCAGAGTTTTTAAATAATACAAAACAAGAGAATAAAATACTAGTGAGTAACAAGAAATTTGAAAAGAAGCTTCCTCCAGAGAATCCTGTATCTCCTCTGGAATCATCCAAAACAGAGGTACGAGCAGAAAAATGTGAAATCCTAATTCAGCGAAAGGACCTTATAGAAGACAGCCATCAAACCCAAAGTCAAAAAAAAGAGGAGATCACACCGGAGAAACATTTGAACCACGAGAAGGACCTCGAAACAGATCAGGTTTTTGATGAGGAGGAAAAGGTTCCAAACATATGTGAATCCCAGAGACTGGCTGTGGTCCAGAATGAGGGAGCTTCCCAGCAGCCTCAACAAGCTTCTTGGGAACGTAAAAGCATCAGTCGGCTCGAGGTGAAAATTCAGCCAAGAGCAAGAAAGTTCACTGATCCTGCTGCAGCCACACCTGCTTCTGAGGCACCACAGGTACCTTGTCTTGTATTTAACAAGGACAGAGAAAGTTGATGAAAGGTTAATTGGGAAGAAATGCAAATTAGATACAGAATAATATCTATTTGAATACATGGAGTTATTACTCATATCAAAATCAGGAGCTTCATTCAGCAGTAGGATTAGAAGATCAAGAAATCACTGAGCATAGATGGCCTAAGGCAGTCTTTAGTAACACAGAGCATCTTAAATTTCCAAGAAGCTTTTCTGCTACCCCAATATCATAAAAATCGAATCACAAAATATTGTAAGATTTGTCATTAAAAGATTCTCATCTAAGGATGCAGAAATGCTGTGAGATATTATCAACATCTCACATGGCTTTGGAGATAGCCATAACATGAACAATCACCATTCCATATTTACCATAGATCAAGATTGTGCATAGATATTCAGGGTCTATTATATGGTTATGAAGTATCGAAATGCAAATTATTCAGTTTGTTATTAGTGGATGCTTGAAGCAAGAAGGGCAGTGTATAAATTAATTAATTAAATCAGTATCTTAACTGTATTTAGAAAGAACCAAGTAACTGTATTATTCTCTGTTGCTTGCAGCACAAAATTATAATATACAATTTAATAATATATACAATAAAAAAAGGGTGCGCAGTGGTGCAAGTGGTTAAGATGTTGGGCTTGTTGGCCAGAAGGTCGGTGGCTCAAGTTTGAGACCCAAGAGCTGCCATGTTACAGGGTGAGCTCCCATTGTCTGACTACCTCCTGCCAACCTAGCAATTCAAAAGCATGTAGAAAAATAGAAACCACCTTTGGTGGGAAGGTAACAGCGTCCATGCACCTTGGTGTATAGTCATGCCGGCCATATGACCATGAAAGCATCTTCGGAGAAATGCTGGCTCTTTGGCTAGGAAACGAAGATGTGCACTGTCCCCTAGAGTTGGTCATGACTGGCTGATGTTTACCATTTACAATAAAATACCATTTTGGACATAAATAGTTTGTGAGTGTTGTAAAAGCAAATAATTAACAAATAAAAGACCATATATAGACCTTTAAACAGTATGGAAGTATTTTACAAAAGTGCATACTTGATAAAATATCCTTAAAGAAAGAGCCAAAAATTTCATGTTGCAACAAGAAATTTTTTTTATCTTGCTGCCATAATTCATAATTATTTTCATTTATTTGTTGTCATATTCTATCTTTTCTCTAGGAGCTCATGCTAGCACAAATGAAGTCTTCTTTTATTTTATTCCCGCAGCAGCAGCCTTGTGAGCTCAGTTCATTTGAGAAACAGTAGCTGTCCCAGACAGAAAATTATTTTACCCTGTGGGGGGAATTCATCCTGGGACTCATTAGTCTTAATCCAACACCTTATTTTCTATACCATACTGAATCTAAATATTCTATACTATGAAAATATTTAATGGACGTACCTTTTTCTCAGAAAGCCTAGAAGAGATAATCAGATCATTCTCAAATATGCTGTAGGATTTACATAGATATGCTCAGTAGTAAGTCTTACAAAGTTCAAAAGGATTTACTTCCAATTTTTACTGAAATGTCTGTGTTGGAGCAGCCATGGACTCTTTTTTCAATCCTCCTTCTTGTTCTTCCTTGATTCATATTTTTCTTCCAGCCCACAGAAAAAGCTATTCTCAAACCAACTGCTAAAACAGAAAGGTCTCCCTCTGGTCAAGAAGGGTTTGATGCTCCTGCTCTAACTTCTGAACCCCGGATTACCTACAGTAGCTCATTCAACCGGATCAGTCCAAGAACATTCTCATTACGGGTAAAGATTTGTCATAAATTAGGAAAAGCTTCCTTATTTAAAAAGGACAAAGGCCTTGTGGTAATGATACAAACAACGTTCTAAATACACAAAGGCAATGAGGCTGCATGACTACCACTACAATAGATGTTTACACATTGTGAAGATATCTACAGAAGTAAGGTTACCCAAACCTTTTAAGTATCAGGGCCAATCTTTGATTGGAATGCTTTAGATTAGCTTCCAAAGTATAGTATGTATAATCAAGGCAAAATTAATTTTCCTTTTCATTTTATTTACATTCAAACTTAAAGAAAACTAAAGAAAACATGATTTTTACCCAGGCCAACATAAATAAGTATACTTTGATAATTCTTTAGGACTATTTTGGCCACCACTCAAAATATTGGATGTCAGGTTATGGGCTGCTATTACATGGAACGCCTTCAGTGTACATCATCAGAAAGAACTGAAAACTCCACAGTTCCTCCTTTCAATTCTGGACATCCCTAACTCTATATGAATGGTCATATAGAGTTAGGGACAGTATCAGTGATACAGTTGTCTACCTTCATAGGAAGCTGAGGATAAGAAGCTATTTTCATAGGAGTGGAATGTGAAATGTGAAAGCCAGGTAATATCTTCCAAATCAGAGAAACTGAAGATTTTCAATCCATTCTGAACCTTTGAGAGGTTATCTTCATTCAAAATAATTACTAAAGAGGTCATTTCAACTAGACATAGGATTCATAAAACATGATTTTGTGATTGTAGTGTGATGTCTCTATATCCATTTGGTCTTTGAAGCTAAGGTTCCTCCCCCAAAAAATCAAAGACTCTTCATCTGGGTTTTGGATAGGAGGAACAATATTGCTAAATTTTTCTTTTTTTATAATTATTTAACATTCAAAAAACTGATTTTCTCTGTTTCTTCTGCTTGTAGGTTATTCCCAGGAAAGAAAGACAAGAAGATACATTAAGCAGAAGGTAAGTAGGTATTAGCACTTCTTTTAGCACATCACTGCAATTCCTTTGCAGAGTAAGTGTTCTTACTCCATCTTGTTATACATGGCAACGGTGATATATGGTTATGATTCAAAAGAAAATGTTTTTGTTATATATGGCAACGGTGATCTATAGTTATGATTCAAAAGAAAATGTTTTTGTTATTTGATTTTGTTTAAGGGAAGAAGCATCTGGATCTGTAAAATACCCAAAGTCTTCAATAGCACACATTATGCCTCTTCTACAAGTTTTAAGGCGTATTGCATAGGCCACTGGAGGCAGAATCTGCTTTAAACTGGCTGTAAATATTCCTGTAGGCTCTATGAAGTGTTTATTTAAAACTTTTGTTCAAAGGGAATTCAGTCAAATCAACTCTCCAAATCACTTTAAAAATTTGATGAACTTTAGTCCATGTGCATATAGGCATTTTATAAACTCAGTACTTCAAGTCAGATTGACAGTTAAAATTGTATCAGATTGATAATTTGAATCAAAATTAAAATGTATCTTGCCATATTCACATATCCCTATAAACATTGTCTTTCTTTGTTTATATTGTTATACAGGTCATAAAGCAAGGAAATCTTTGATCAGAATTGTTAGTTTTTGAAAATCAGAATGCAAATGTTATAAATTACACAGAATCTTGCATTCTGTCTTGATATTTAGAAACAGATAGCTGAATCTTTCGTTAGTAAGGCAGTTCTTAGAAGTCTCCCCTCCTCCACATACACATTCCCTTGTGTCAGTGCACACCGAATATTGATGTTAATAATAGGGTGATTTAGAATCTCATTCAAAGGAGAAATTATATACTTTTGATTGTGATGGAAGGCTTTAAGTCCTTGCTTCCTACATTTTATAACCAATGATACTGACAAGAACTTGGCTACAGTTAGATTATACTTTCTCTGTCTTGATCCATTACAAGCACGCTGAAAGTGGCTAAATTTTTATCCATATGTTACAAGATTTCTGTGAGAATAAACAAACTAAATATTAAAGAATTAATAACAGAGTATATTATTATATGACATGGAACATGACTACGTTGCTATTTCTCCATAGGAAGTTCAAAATGTTGAATTGCTGGGGATTCCACACTGCTCCAGTCTTGCCTAGATGTGATGAACTAAATGTCTTATAATTCCCAGCTCTATGAGTGCTGAGCATGTTTGAATCATCTTGACTTTAATATTTGAGCAGCAATTAGTCAGAATCCTTTTGCTGTACTCTAGAGAGTCACAGCCAGGCTTGTGGTGTGCATGTTCTCTGAGCTTAGATGAACACTAGACTTAGAGGAGTTAGTTGTTTGAAAATGGAAATATGATGTATGAAATATGATGTATGAACTATGATGTATGAAGTATGGATGTATGAAATACTTGAAATACTGAGAGATCAACAGTTTGATATTTCCAGTTTCATTTCATCATTGTAATAGATTCAGGGGTATCTGCAGGATGTGGTCAAAAACATCAAGATGGTGATCACAAGAGTGCAGTTGAGGCTCTAACTAGTTGTTATGTGTGTACTGCATTTACATTTAAAAAATAGGACAAAATCTGATCATACCCGTTACGGCCACCATCTTGACGCTGTTGACCATACCCTGCAGATATCTCTGATTAGATTGCTTTGCAATTTTAATCAGAACAACAGATACTTTATTGGCCAAGTGTGGTTAGACATGCAAACAATTTGACTGCGGTATAACAAATATTGTTCTCAGTGAATATTGTAAGAATCACTGATATCTTCTCAACCTTAGAAAATTTTTATTTGCAATTCTTTCACTAGTGTCAGTATGAGGCTTCCAGCAAGCACAGCCAAACTTGAGGAGAAGCTAGTAAAATATACATCTGCTGTCCAGGTAAATATAGGAATAGACAGAAATGCATGTGAATTCTGTTGTGTTGTGGTTGCTTAGACATTTATACATCTCCAAAATGAAGTGAATAAAGGGAGCAAATGGGCCTTTACCGTGGAGTGTTCATAGCCATACCTTCTTGACATACATCTATCTATCTATCTATCTATCTATCTATCTATCTATCTATCTATCTATCTATCTATCTATCATCTATCTATTAAATTTATATGCC
>JANHZU010008727.1:272868-292725 GCA_032468055.1 Acrochordus granulatus | reverse complement strand
GTCTGCCACCCTCTCCACACAGTCTCCACTGATGATAAGTGGTGGAATGTCTGTTTTCTTCTTCCTGTAGTCTATTACTGTATCAGCTCCTTGGTCTTTGATGTGTTGAGGAGCAGGTTGTTCTCTTTGCACCACACTGTCAGCTGTGCCACCTCGTCCCTGTAGGCAGACTCACTTGCCCCTGAGATGAGACACCCTGTGGTGTCATCTGCAAATTTAATGATGGTGTTGCTATGATAGGCGGGGTGCAGTCGTAGGTATAGAGGGTATAGAGCAAGGGGCTCAGCACACAGCCATAATGGGCAATGGAGGTCAATATTTATAAACTCATATGGTGATGACTAGGCATATGGAAAAATTTGATCTGGAATGTTAAGAGGAGTAAATGGTAAACAACTTGAATTAATGTATGAAGGCTGGGGAGAAGAAATAGATGTATTATGCATTTGTACAAGTAAGAGAAGGGGAACAATGTCGTAGATCTGAATGAAGATAGTCTATACTTATGGAGTGTAGTGATTAATATATGCAGAAAAGTGAGTCTATGGGTTTATTTATGAATTAAAGGGCTAAAATATGTTAAAAATTGAATTAGTAGATAATTTGGTGCACATGAAAGAAAGAATTCTTAGGTGGATTATAGTTACACTCTAATAAATGGTAATACAAACTGTGGGAAAGTTTTGGAGAAAACTATGCAATATTCTGAATGACTGATCCAGAAGTCAACAATCAACAAATTGATTATTTATGATGAAAGTTTAAGAGAATCAGTGAAAGATACAATGAAAGGTTCTAAATGGAGAATAGACCATTATTTGGTAGAATCAAGAATGAATCTTGGGGAAAAATGGGCGTGGAAGAAAAAAAGTCAGAGTTAAGATAGAAAGACAATATGAAAAGAAAAAAAATATGAATCCTCCGTGAAAAAAATATTAAAAGATACATGAATCTCCAAACAGATTGAATGAAAGTGGCCATAAGGAAACAGTATGGGGAACTTGCTTGGAAAGGTACATCTTAGACTTTTTTATTTCCAAAAGAGTGTAGATGCTAATAGTGATTGAGTCACCTTAAGATAGATTTATAATTTGGGATGCTACTGTATTTCTCCCTCTGAAGTCCTGCTATGCTGCTTTATCATGGTGGAGCTTTTCCTGGGAAGAATGAGCAATGAATGCCAGGAATGAATGTTCAAGTAGAGTCACCCAAGGCTTTGCTCAGATAAAGTAAATAGGTACCTATATTGAGCAACAGTCATACAAGAAGGTATTGGAGGTGAGTCATCATTTAATGACAATGACCATGTCTCCATTTCATCCTGCAATGAATTGGTGTTATGAAGCAAAGGTAGCTTGCAAATATAGAAGTATTGGGAATGTTGTTAGTATGAATACTATTTAACAATATCCCTTTCTTTTTTCTTTTCTTATCATTTCTTAGTCCTTTTCTGCATGTATGTATGATACTGCTTATCTTCAAAAGGAGTAGCATGATATCTATGATGTTTTATATTTTTGTATTTGTTTTTATTGCAGGGGAATCAAAGCCCAGACCCAAGTAAGCACATATTCCCTAACTTTTATGTTACCAAAAGTACATTAAAATGTAAGATCCTTCTAGATAAGTTTTTTGTCATACAATTTTATAGCTCTAGATGGGATGCCATTATCATGTATCATCTATCTATGTTTTCTCACTGGTTCTTTTATCATTTTTCTTCCATCAAAAATATTTAAGTTGCAAAAGATGGAAGAATATTTTGACACTATTGCTGTTGTTTTCTATATACTTTTTCTTGATTGGCAGCAGGTCTTCTATACTATTGGCATCATTTAGAGGAAACCCTAGAATAATGCTTCACAAGATGGTTGCAGTGGCTATTATGTAGCTACTTATGTAGCCAGATGACACAGCAAATCACAACACTTTGCTCTGGGGACTCCTCAGATCAATGCATGTAGGACAGCCAACATGGCAGTTCTACATGCTCAGCTGAAATAATAGGGGGTAGATTCAAATTTGCTGCTGAAACTAATGTGCAGCTCACACAGCTTCTTCATTGCTCTTAATAATATAGTTTTCCTTGCATAAGGCAAATAATTGGGGACATAATTTCTAAGATTTGATTGTTGAATTAGTTCCCCTTTTAGTACTGTATAATCTATAAAGCTCAAGACCCAGGAAAGAGCAGAATAGAGAAACAGATCTGTTTTATCAACTGTTCTACCTCTGTTGCCTCTTATCCTGCTCTCTCTTTGCTGCATGTCACTCAGATGCTTTAATCTACCCTATTTAGCATAGATTTATTTATTTAGCATAGATAGTCCCATTTATAGTATAGCTGTGATCAATCCATTTCAGTCCTTTAGACCTGAAATCCTCTAGTGATTAACTAAGCTTTGGAGCAACCTGATACAAAGAGATCCTAGAGTTCTCTGCATGCAGCAGCTGACTTAGGATCCTCCATTATCGAGATGTCATTGCAGGATCAACAGCTGTCTGCACTAGCTAAGCTGCAAACTCTTTTTAATGTCATAGTTCTGTATACTTTCTTGTAATCTGTGCAATAATTTATTATCTCATCTAATTTTTGCTGCAGATGATAGAACCTTTATTTGCATTTTCAATGTATCTGTAAGTTGATAGCCTTCAGAGTGCATTAACCATTAGCATTAAACACTGGAATGATGTGAGTTTTATCTCATAAGGCCAGGATATCAATTATCCCTCTATGCTTGTTCCTTATCTTCTCTAGTCACCAGAAGAATCTCTTATTCCAAAGCCAGGGAATAGTACTTACCATGTAAGTCTACTTACAGTTAGACTTCAGAAGTTTCAGAAATGCTCAGGCCAGCAGATTGGCCACCTTAAATCCCTATGAATTTAATTATTCTGTGAAATTGGTTTTCCCAAACTATGCAGAAATGTAAGCACAGATGTCAACTGAATTTCCTATGGGCATGCACATAAAAACAAATTACAATTCTGTCCTTTGGAAAAGGCCTTTATACTTCTCTTGTAGGCCTATGTGGGATATAGTCTTATATACACTAAATGGGAATCAATTCCATTGAACACATTGGATTTTTTTTTCTATTATTTAAGTAAAGGTAAAGATTTCCCCTGCTAGTCATGTCCCACTCTAGGGGGTGATGTTCATCTCTGATTCACAACTGAATGAGCCAGAGTTTATCCGAAGACCCTTCTGTGGTCATGACAATATGTCAAGGTGCATGGAGCACTGTTACCTTTCCTACCAATTTAGGAGGTAACCATTTATCTACTTGCATTTTTAAATTTTGAACTGCTAGGTTGGAAGGAGTAGGCAGACAATGGAAGCTCACCCTGTTATGCGGCACTTGAGTCTTGAGCTGCCAACCTTCTGGTCAACAAGCCCAGTGTCTTAATGCTCAGCCACCGTGACCCCCAGCGCCTTCTAGATGTACATGTACAAGAACTATTGTTTAAACATACTGTACTGTGTTCAGTGAAATATTGAAAATAAAATTAGGTAAGAAACAAAATAAAAACAGTAAAGATAAATTATACAAAATTAAAGAAATCTGACTTTTGTTTATAATATTTTATTTTCAATAAAATTACATAGTATTATACTGCTAATTAACTTGTTAAATGAATTCCATGGCAGAAAATACATGATCTCTTTGGATAGTTCACTATTATCTGGAAATTATCTAGAATTTTTAAAAATGTCAGCTACAGAAGGGTTGAGACAGATGGAAAGCAGGATAGCATTCTGATGCCAGATACTGTATGAAGTTATTACAGCTGCTCATCTAAATTGGGTAAAGGGAAATAAAACTGCAATGACAGGTGGGGCCATTTTATACCTAGCAACCATTGTGACATTCCATTTGGTCTCCCCCCCAAAAAAGTTTAAATTGGATTTACATTGACATTGGTAATCAGTTTAAATAATCACAATACTGAGTTGGATGACCATAAACATTGCTTAAATAAATACATAAACATAATATGCTTGGGAAGTTCTAATACCAACTACTATACTTTTAGCCCCCTCCTAGATTTGCATTGTAAAAAAGATGACGTACATTATTTTAATATTCTGAATGTGGTACTGGATCTTTTCCATTTTTAAGAAATATTTTACTCACTGACACATTTTTAAACATAAAACATTGCCCTTTAGATGTCACCATGCAATTATTTTTCCAATAAAAGCTGAAGAAAAATGTTAAAAACATTTTTTTTAAAAATATAAATGCCACAGAGTTTAAGAAGAAATGCAGTTACTCTAAATTTCATATCTTTTAGGCCATTTTTTGTTTACAAATTGAGCTATGTCAGTGTCATCTGAATTAGATAAACATGACATGATTGATGTTTTTTATTCAATTTATAGTAAGGAGAATTATATAATTGAATGTCTTCTCCAAAATAAAAGCAAAGAAGAGAGTTAACAAGACATATATAGGCTATGCAGGCATTCACTTAGTTTGTGACATGCTACTTTTCTTGACTGAAATGTTTTCTAATCTGCAAGAGTGACAATCAGTGCATTTCTCTATTTGTAGTTCCAGAGCATAAAAATAATATGACAATGTATGAGGTTTTTACCTCTACTGTTTTGGCTAAATTTAGTTAAATTCAGAGATAAAGCTCCTCAAAATAAGTGGGATTGAATTTGGCACAATGATGTGAGAAATAAAACTAAATAAATCAGCTCTTAGGTATGTAGAAAAAGATGGGATGGATCAAAAGTCAGTGTATTGTTACCTCTATTTTCTTTTAATTTCAGACTGTTCATGCCTAATCTGGTACCTCCAAAGATTCCTGATGGAGAGAGAGTAGACTTTGATGTGAGTATTCTTAGGCCGTTGCCTTACCATAGACTAGGTCTTTCTTCCATCAGAGGTCTTCCTGAATTTGGAAAACAATGCCAAATCTTGGCCATGTTTTTGTTGCCTTGTAGGATATTCACCGGAAACGAATGGAAAAAGATCTGAATGAACTACAAGCCCTAATTGAGGCTCATTTTGAGAACCGAAAGAAGGAAGAAGAAGAGCTGATATTCCTCAAGGACAGAATTGTATGTCAGAATTTCATACTTTTTATTTATACCCTCAGTTCTCCTAACAATAATTTCTTACTGTTAATGATGATTTAATTGTTCTATGACAACACATCAAAATGATTAATTTTGCTGTTGTTAATACATGGATTCAATGGCAGTTTGGGAATCTATTATTATAACAATATGTAAAGCAATTCTTCTTAACAGAAAAGGATTGTAGAATTTAGTTAACATTAACATTACAGAATATCAGGGCTGTTTGTTTAAAATATACATTATTACTATCCAAATAAAGCTGGGATAGGCTTTGTTTTTGTTTTTTTCTGCCACGCTCCTGTCAGAATATTTTATTGGGGCCAAACTACATAATAATGGACAAGGAGGCAAAAGAATTAGGTACCACTATTTTGTCTTTTTCTGATAGACTTTTTCTTTTTTTAAGAATTTCTGTCTTCTCGTCCTGTCCATCTTTTTGACAGTAGATGTTCTCATTCTTTTCCTGAATTCAACTCTCTGAAATTGGATTATGTATTGTCCAGAAGAATCAGCTGGTGCAAGATGCAGCAACACTGGCAGTCTTGTGTGCCTTTAGGTGGACACATATCCTACTTCTGCTCTGTGAGCTTCATTGGTTGCCAAGTTCTAGATACATTTCATAGTGCTGGTTTTGACCTTTAAAGTTCTCCATGGCATGGGACCATGTTATTTAAGAAATTGCTTCTCCCCTGTTACATCTACCCATCCCAGTGGTCCAGCTGGAGGGGTATGTTAAGGGTCCTATCTGCTAAAGAGTTCCATCTGATGGGACCTCGGAGACAAGTCTTTTCTGCCATGGTATCCACCCTTTAGAATATAATCCCCTCTGAGATGAGGTTGGCCTTGACCCTGATGGTCCTCTGGAAAGCTCTCAAAATACGCTTTTTTCATCAGGTCTGGGGATCCTTTGGTAGCAGAGAGCCTGCATCTTAGTGTACCATGTATAATATTCTGATTTTAAACCTCTTGCAATCTTATTTTTATTTGTATTTAGTTATTTATGTGTTTTTATAATATGTTTTAATTGTCACCTTGTGTGAGATGTAAATTATACAAATTTTATAAATGGATTTGTATCCATGTAAATTTGATAAATAAATGTTGCAGTGACACATAGTTTTTCTCCATGGGATTGTCTGAAAAGGGGGTTTGAAATCAGGCTAAAGAACACCTCTGCAACCACAAGTTGCTGATATTAAAATCACTATCAACGTAAAGATGCTGATGTGGGTGTTTATATGTCTCTTGCACATGCATATAAACATTTAAACATAAGTTATTGTTCATAGTAGCATGAATATTTTCCCTTCTGAAATGCATGAAGAATTTAAGAATCACCACAGCAAATGTGTGGCTGCTTTGTCTTAGACAAAAAGCATCTTATCTTGAATTTGGACAATTATTTTCTGCTTTTCTCTTTAATCTTATGGCTCCTCAGGTTTTACATTCTACCAAGTCTCCCCACCACTTTCTGTTTTGAGGAAGTGGTTGGAAATAGAAAAATTATGAAATTGGAAGTAGGATTTCCATTGCAGAAAGATTAGCAAGTTGCTGCAAGCTGCAAAATGTGTGTATTGTTTGTTAAAGGGGAAACAAAATGGCAGATTTTTATTTATAAAGCAATGATATATATGTCTATTAAATAGTATCTGTAGAGCAGTTTGTGCCCCTAGTAAGTGCACTCAGGACAGTAGCTATAATATCCCATCTTTATTGTTAGGAAAAATAATCTGCAATTAATTTCTTTACTTACTTATGGTAATAACTTCTGTGCCGCTTCAGTTGGACTAATGTAATTGTAGTTCAAGGATCAATGGTTCCTGTTCCTTCTCCACTGGTAGAATACATATTTTAGCATAAATTCTAATTGATTTGGACCACTACTCTCAGTTCGGGAAGATAATATTAAGTTTTCTTTATGTAGGAGCAGCGGCGAGCTGAACGAGCAGAACAACAACGGATCCGAAGTGAGAGAGAAAAGGAACGCCAAGCCCGTTTGGCTGTGAGTCTAACCAAGATTTGGAATGTGCTTCCCTGAGTGTTACTAGTGGAAGGTGTCTCACTTCTTTGTATTAGATATCTATTAGATATTACGACGACAACATAAGGTGCTAAATTTCATCATGTAATAACTGACCAGTTACTGTGTATTGTTGTGGAATGAAACGCTACTATAACTTCTAGCTTTTGCAAAATTGAAAATACATGAGTCTGCAATTCTCCCATTTATACCTGAAACAAATTATTTTCCCTTTATATTTTTGTATGTCTGGTCTTGATCCTTTAATTCTTGATCTGAGAACTGGAATCTGGGAGAGAATTTGGAAGATACAAGTTTTATGAATCATGACACCAACCCATCTGGGGAAGGCTGCTTTAGACCCAATGCTATTCTATACTTGGGGAAAACAGTCTTTATCTATTGAATCTTTTTCTAATTGTCTTTCGGTGCAGTTGAATAACTCAAACAAAAACTAATCTAAAATTATCACAGTTCTGTCTAACTTTCTGGCAAGAATTAGATTGCATTTATCTATTATCATTTTCTTAGTGGCATCTGTTGGGGTTAACTAAGCATCTGACCTTATCGTACGTTCTCTGTTCTTCTGAACTCCATGTCTCCTTTCTTGATAGGAAGAGAGAGCTCGAAAAGAGGAAGAGGAAGCCAGGAAGAGGGCTGAAGAGGATGCCAGGAAGAAAAAAGCTTTCTCCAACATGCTTCATTTTGGAGGCTATCTTCAGAAAGTAGGTGTATGGCTGTTGTAATAGGTGACTGTATGCAGAAAACAAAGTAGAATTGTTGTATAAACTGTGTATATATTAAACTATATGAACGAAGACATAATTCACAAATAATATGTCATTTAGAATACATTACATACAGCTCTAAGGTGACTGAATAATCTGTTCCATTTGCCCTCCACATTCTAAGTATCCAGGTAAAACTTACCAATTCAAAGCCTCTCCCCCCCCGCTATTTTCTTCTTCTTTTTAAATTTTTCAACTGGATTTCATTTGACTGGTTCTTCAAACAAAGGAATCCTTCCTCTGAGGAACTGCTCTGCCATGTAAGTTGTGTGTTATGCAAGCAAAATTTTGAGTTCAGCAACTTCCCTCTGCTTATGGACTTAGAGTAGGATATAAAACTAATATAATGCTTGCATTGCCCTTTGAGAACTCTTTATCCTTAATTTTAATCCAGGTACACATGGCATTTTGCCCAATGAAATGTCCATTTGCCGATGTTTCCTCTGGTCCTATTCTGTCCCTCACTGAGCACAACGTGCTTTGTCATTTTAAGGCCTATGTGAATTCTCAGATTCACCACTGGAAAGAAATAATTTGGTTGAACTTGACAGCCACTGATATCACTCATGAACTGATTTCTTTAGACAGAGAAGAAAAGTGGGAAAAAACAAACAGAGCGGGAAAAGAAGAAGAAGATCCTCAGTGAGCGCCGTAAACCCCTTAATATCGATCATTTGAATGAAGACAAATTGAGGTGAGAGGGGAGCCCATTCCTTAGTCAGAAGACATTTCTGGAGGGTCTTCTTTTCTTTAGGAGTGGAAAACAAGAAATGACTGGTTTTTACTGCCATTTCTTACGTTTCTAAACTGGTTTTTACTGCCATTTCTTACGTTGTACAGTATAGTTCCACAGGGACAAAGAAGATGCAGCTTAACTGCTCTCACTAAAGGCACTCTGTCAGAGATGGCATGGTCCTGTTACAACCAAAAAAGTAGTGTTGCAAATGGTGATACATGACATTTAACTCCCATGTGGGCAAAGTACAAAGCCATGTATAGTCCATGACTTAAATAATTTGTTTAGTAATGATTCAAAGTTACAACAGCACTGAAAAAGTAACTTGTAACTGTTTTTTCACATTTATAACCCTTATAGCATCCCCACAATCACATGTTCAAAATTCAAGTGCTTAGCAACCAACATATATTTATGATAGTTCCAGCATCCCAGGGTCATGTGATTGCTATTTGTGACTTTCCAGATGGCTTCCAAAAAGCAGAGTCAATGGAGAAAGCTGGATTCACTTAATAATTATAAGATTCACTTAGCAGCTTCTTTGGTTTGCTTAACAACTATGGCAAAATAGTTCATATAATTGGGCACAACTCACTTAACAATGAGCTTTCTTAGCAACAGAAGATTCTAGAATCAATTGTGGTCTTAAGATGAGGACTATCTGTACATTAGAGTTCCCTAAGCAAGTGGCAGTATCCAAACAGCTTTGATCTTAATAAAGCTACATAGGGTCAAACCTTGTTAGTATTTGGATGGAGACCATCGTGGAAGTCCAAGCTAGCATGCTAGACTGGGAAGTAAAAAAAAAAAATAGAAGAAGGCAGGAACAAACTACTTCTGTGTAGTTGCCAGGAAAATAATACGGATGTGTTCATGAAGTCCACTAGAAATCAAGCTCAATTCAAGAGACTCTAATGTTTTTCTAAATCAGTGTTGCTGTATACTAATGTGTAATTTATCTGTGCTTGGACATGTTTATAGTTCTTTAGACAGAATTGCCTATTTGACTGCCCACAATCTGCCTTAAGTGATATCAGCAGGATTATATCTTAAATAGGTGCCACATAATTGTCATGATGGCTGCTTGGGCATTAGTCCGAGGAATGTACAGTATTACTGGCTTCTGAGCTAAAGAAAAAAGAAAAAAAGGACCACTAGATGGTGCAAAGATCACACAGAAAAAATACAACCCAGCAAAACTCAAGAGACTGGTTGAGGGTTTTAACAAACCCAGTATCCTGCCAGTTGTGGATTACATTACAGAAATGAGGATGGAGAGATTTTCTCTCTTTCTTTGTCCATTTTCTATTTTGGTTTTGTTTTAGTTTGCTTTCCATAACAATTAATAGGAGAGAATAATTTTAACCAATTTAAAAAGGTAGTACAAATTAATCTACTGTTTGCGAAGTGCAACAGAGGTCAAAATTTAGAAGATCTTTGTACAAATTGCTTCTATAATCTTTTAGGGTATTCTAAAGTTTTAATTTCCAGAGTGTGTAGGAAGCTTAATATGCAACCTGATGAAAAAGGAGGAAAAAAGACCTGAAGTCAGGTCTTCCTCTATGAGATTGCATTTTATCTCCAGGATTGGACCAGGAGATGTAAAGAAGCAAATGCTTCTTACAAAGCCATCCCAGGGACCATAGAATTGTAACCTTAGATATTGCTACACTGATTTGTTCAGACTGATCCACATTTGTCAGCAGGCCGAATTCTGAAAAAACAGTCAGTACTCTACTCACTGAAGTAGAATGTAATACAATCTCCATCATTATCGTTTATTGTAAGCCACCCAGAGACGCTTGTAGTAAGATGGGCAGCAAAAAAATAAACAAATCACTTCTACTAAGATGAATGATCATGCGACTTATACTTCATGGATCAGATTGGGAAAGACTGCTCTAGAGCAACATATTTCCATGACATATTTAGTTGTATGGACACATGGACGAGCACCTTTATTAATATCTTGTATTTTCAAATCAGGGAAAAGGCCAAGGAACTGTGGCAGAGCATTCACGATCTAGAGGCTGAGAAATTTGATTTACAGGAAAAGTTCAAAAGGCAGAAATATGAGGTGAGTCTAAACATCAATATAAATTTCTTTACAATTCTGGATTCTGAACAGGGTAATCAAATGTTACTTGAAACCCCACACTTCATTGTGTTTAACATTTATTTAATGTTTTATTGTAATTTCCGTGTTTGAGTCATTGAGAGGTGCATACAAGTTTCATAAATTGTTATTAATAATTTATTTGATATAAATTTATACTATTTGTAGTCCGAACAAACAATAAAAATACAGATAGTATAAATTAATAAATACAACATTAAAAATGCAACATAGCATAAACCAGCATTTACAATTTAATAATCAATATAGAACACCATCTGATCCCAGTACTATCATAATTTAAATCACTGGCAAGTACTGCCCTGAACATTTCTACTAACTTCATAAAAGCCTTGACAAAAATATTTAAAGCCCTTTAAAAATCTCATTGTTCAAGAAGGAATCAATTCAGAAGAGTTAAGGGCTAGATGGAAGAAAGCTCTGAAATGGAGACTGCCTATTCTAACACAAGAGAAAACTAAATGATCCTGATTATACCAATAAGCCAGGCATGCAGGAATATGAACTGTGATTGGGTTATTCAAATAAAAGGGCATTCTTGCGGCCTCGAAAGTCAGCACCAGCAGTTTAAACTAGTAACATTCCTTAAGGTTCAGCCACTTTAAGGGAGTGAATTGAAAGGGATCCAGGACGACAGAGACTTTGCTATTCTGAACGTAACCCAGAACACAGAATTAGGAAAACTAGCTGGCAAACTCTGATGGCAGTTCAGGAGGGATACCACCCACACAGGAACTAATAGCTTAGTCTCTCAATGGATAGTAATGGCTGAGTTCTCCAGATGTTCAGACGGTGAAAGTTAACAAGTTTTTGTGGATTTATCCATGAAAGGCTATAATATTCTCCTTTCTCTAACCCTAACCAGATTTCTATACTCACTGCACGCTGTGATGAGTTAAGCAAGTAGTAAGTATAGCCTGTTTCCTGAAAACATCATATAAGGTGTGGAGCTATGTATGCAACTCCTTGCTCTCAATAGTGTCCTCCAATGACCTTGTGAAGTCTAAATTCAATCCATACATTTTAAAATCACTACTGTATGTTGTTCTTTGGCATGTTTGCCTGCTTGGTTTGCAATGATTCCTGTAATCATGTTGAAGTTCTGTGAGGTCAGCCAATCATTTTGTCTTTTCAGCCATTGACAGGGTATGGACATAAAAAATATTTTGGAAGCTTTCTTTTCTAGTTGGAACCCTGAACAAGAAGCAATAGCAACTAAGCAGTCTAACTTAACAGAACAAATATTGTTTTTCCAGTTATCCTTTTCTTTTACTCCAACCTATGCTCTTTCTCCAAAAATCAAAGTATCTTCATTCTTCTTCTCTTTTTGACAATGAAGGTTGCAAGATTATTTCCTGTTATCATCCTTATATATCACAAGTTATTAAACATGTTGTAGGTTAACAGTATAATTGTTTGTTTATAGGTAGTGTTATATCCCAAGTGTGACTTTAATTGCTTTGCAAATTTTATTTCTTTTTCAAATTCAGATAATTAATTGAAATAAATTATATCTAAGTGACATTTTAGTTACCCACATAGTACTGCAACTTAATTATGTAGCATTAGTAATCTTCTCATATATATGAATGCCTTGTGTGAACTTTATGGACAGGACATATTTTTATAGAGAAAATGTTTATTGCTCAAACTGAAGAATATTGTGGAGATGTGCTAAGGGAAGTATAGTTTCAAAAAATACTGACCCTGCCCCAGATAGCAGAGCTTTGCTTTTAAGTATCTGAAAGGAGAATATTCACACAACATTTTGTTGCTAGAAAAGATCAAAATGGAACACATTAGAGAAGCAATCTGAAAAATGTATACAAAGCTTTTAGAGATGTGGCAGAGGAGACAATTGCTTCATTCATTCATTTGATTTATTCGCTGCCCGACTTGCTGCAAGCAATTTTCTATTTATACTTGCTGCAAGCAATTTATATCTCCTCATCATGGAAAAAAGATCCATTCTAAGAAAAAAGATCCATTTTAAGATATAAGGAAAAAGAAAGTAAGGACTGTGGCTGATAAACATAAATCAAAAAATTTCTTTCTGTTCTCACTTCTACAAATAAAAAGGTTAACCACAATCATTAATCACAAGTATTTTTTTTTACATCTGCTAGTGCAGCTTGCAGCCTTCCTGACTATTGGAGATAATGTATTTAGTCTAAGATCTTTCCTTGGCTTCATGCTGTGCTGGCACAGTAGCTCTCTTGGAAGACTTGGAACATCATCACCTATCTATTTCTCTTCCAGATTAATGTTCTACGGAACCGCATTAGTGATCATCAAAAGGTGTAAGTACTCAGAACATATGGTAATAATTCCACCATATTTCATGGCATCAAGTACTCCCAGTAATCTTCTACATTTATCCCCTTTCTGTTTTTGGCACCTCACAGATCTTTCTAGCTTTAGTGTGTGCTCTGCTTTTTTGTCTACTTTTTATTTATTTCTGTTCTGGTTCATTTATTTCTACTAATCCTTTGCTCTTCATTTCTTGCCTTTCCTTTGTAGCAAATCAAGGCTAATAAATGAAGACAATACCTTCTATAATCTGGTGTTCAGGAGTCTTGAAGGAAGCACTTCTGCTATCCAGAATTTATATCATTACACTGTTTCTTTTCTAAAAGTACCATTGCTTTACTTATTTTAATTCTTTGTCACTTGTTTCAACTGAGTTTTCTCCCTCTCTCTGTCTTCTGTCTACCATTTTTATATACTTGGTTTTTCCATTACTATTTTATTCTATATGTTGATTGTAGGAGGGACATTAACATTTTTATAAAACAAAGTGAGATCAAGAGGAAGGTTCCCATTAGAATATAGTGTGAGACAATTTTTGATGGGTCAGCAGAAATAACCTTCCTTTGCCATGAGTGGATGTTTTCCAATTATCTGACTAGATCCGTCCCCAATCAGTTTGGTATTCAGTAAAGTTGAATTATAACTCTCAAAACTCTAAGACATCACAGAAATTATAATAAAATACTGTATATATGGAAAAAGACAAGTTGGTAAGGGTTGTTTTATTCTTTTCCATTCTAATCCAATTTATAGAGCATATACCGGCTCCCACAGTTTTCTCTGTTTCTTTATGTTCATTTCTAATTTTTCTTCTCCAGCTGTAATCTTCACTAGATTTCCTTTGCACTTCCTAAAGCTGTTTTTCTTTTCATCCCTGAACATTATTAGTTTCTTATAGATCCTCATTATCTTCATTCTTTCAGCGCACCTCTCAATTAAGTACATAAAAAGTGCATCAATTAAGATGTATTATTTATCATTATTTAGGACATTGCTTGTTTCAGTTCAATTTAACCACAACAGTTCAGCTATATGATGTCAAAAATTCAGCCTTGAAGTGGAAACCATTCCTCATCTATGGATCTTATAATTCATTTTCTAAGATGCAAAATTTTCTAATACTGCCTCTTATTTGATGTATCAGAACCATTCTGTTTGATTGTGAACTATCAGCTAACATTAGTATCTTTTCATTCTCCTTGGGTATGACTTTCAGTTTAGAGATGGAGAATGAAGGCATGGAAAGGCTAAAAAATTACTTGGTGTTATATGCATTAACTGTAGCAGCCAGTCTCCACCAAATGAAAGCTCTTGATAATTTTCATCATTATATGGAGTCTGCTTTTCTTATAGATGTGAGCAAAGAATATAGCTGTTTATAGGTTGGAATTATTCCAGGTTCCTATTTAGCCCAGTGCTCCAGAAACAAATGGCATCTTGATTAGGAATGGCTTGATTTCTGGTATTCGTTTAGGTTCATCAAATCAGACTTGTTGCTTAGACAAATCTACTACGTGCTACTAAACTATATTTCTTCTTTTGTTTCCTCATTTCAGGAAAGGGTAAGTAACATGTTGTGCCCTTTGGGGTGTATTGATGTGCTATGATTGTTTGCATTGTGTAAATACTTAAGGAATGGCTTTAAGCATCACTCATTATTATCTTTGTTTTCACAGCAAATATTGACTTCTTGTTAGGTGTCTACTGATGGCCAAGTTATGTTTTTGCAATGTTTTTCACATTCTGATTTCAGTCTGATTCCTTGATAATAAGGGAAGAGTCAGGGACATTTGTATGACTGAACATGCTATTTCCTCACCACCTTCCAAATTTTAATGCATGTTCTGAGCGTGCTCTATTGGCTGATAATTAGGTCCTTGGGTTACTATAGTAAGTGGTGGAAAGGATAATTTTTTTCAGGTCAATAAAAGATGGGGTCATAGGGACAGGCAAACACAAATACTAAAGGCTGATAGTAATCTGGGAATCTCTATGAATCTTTTCACAGCAATAAATATCATTCTTTATCTGCTCTCAAATTTAGAAATAGATGTTGCCCTTTCAGAGAAACAAGAAAGTATATTAGCTAGTCAGAGATGGTAAAGAATTAAACAAATGTTTAGAAATTGCCTGGTTGGTTAATCAATGACACAAGAGACTCAGCCAGTCTAAAGTTGTATGCCCACTTGCTTCAGTGACACTACATTCTTGCTCTTTAAAATGGTTTCCAAACGGCTTATGCATGGCCTGTGTCCAAAACACCATGCAATTTTGTTTACAGAGCAGTTCATTTGAGGGAATGCTCAGTATTAAAACTGAAAAAGCAAAATTCCGTTTAGTGTTCTTTCTCATTCTCCAGATATTCAGGGCCAATTCCCATACTCCCTCAGCAACACTGATTAGAGTATAGGCGGGCCATATTTTTAAATCCAAGGGTCACATAGCTTAAGTACACACATAAGCAAAAAATCACTTACATATGCCCATATATATCAGTGTACTTTTACAATGTCTCTTGGCAGTTTTAAGATGTGTGGATATCAACTCCCAGGATTCCCCAGTTCACCCAAGTTTAAGAAACACTGATTTATATCCATGCCATTTTGAGTTGGTTATTAAAAGAGAAGGAGTGAAAATTCATGAAGAATAGAAGGCATATTGGCCAGTGTGGGAAATATTTTCAACTTATAATACACATCAGGTGGGAAACAGTTGATATAATTGCTACGAAATCTAAGTGGATCACTAGCTGAGAAAGGAAAACACAATGGCTTCTTATTCCAGTGACCAGTTTTTTTAAGGACAACGTCCTCCTTTTTATATAATCAATTTTCTTGATTATAAGGAAGAAGCAAACATACATAATATTTTTCCTCCTCTTTTTTCCCACAACCACCACCCTTACTTTCCATGGTTTTGTGAGCAGTTAGCATTTGCCTGCTGCAGCATCGATCCAGGCAGAAATAGGGAGAAAAATATTTTATACCTCTGTTTCTTTTATACCTCGACTACTACTACTACTTCTTAATAAACTGGCACAATGGGAAATTAATTCTAGTTCTTTCTCTAATTTTGCCAGTCCTTTCCAATTTAAATTGAGAAAAGGTAAATATTTTGAGAAGTGTTAATACAACATAGACTGTTTTCTTGACACACTTTTATCAAAATGAAATTATATTGTAAGGTTGGTGTTGATTCTTAATGACCATATAAACTCCATGACAATGTGTTATTTACAAGTCTATAGTTAAAACACTGCTGATCATTTTATTGTTCATGTCCCCTTCCTCTAGTCCCCTTTTATCTCAAACTCAAAAGACTTCAACATTTGATCATCTCGGCCCTGCTTAACACCTTTTAGCCAAATATTGTACAGTATATTACTTTATTCAGAAGAACATCCCGTTTTCTAGCTTAATCAGAAATAAGTAGAAAAAGATATGGAAAAGCAAAAAATTACAGAGCAGTATTGATTTGGCATGGTGGCTGAGTGGTTAAGATGCTGGGCTTGTCATCTGGAAGGTTGGTGGCTTGAGTTTGAGACCCAAACGCTACTGCTAAGAGGGTGAGCTCCTAATCCTGCCCAGCAACTGCCAACCTAGCAGTTGGAAAGCATTTAAAAATGCAAGTAGATAAATAGGTATGGTCTAATCTGGTAGAAAAAGTAACAGTGTTCCATGTGCCTTGGCATATACTTATGCCAGCCACATGACCACGGAAGCATCTTCGGATGAACTCTGGCTCTTTGACTATGAAATGGAGATGAGCACTGTTCCCTAGAAATGGACACAACTGACAGATGAAACCTTTATCTTTTTTAATGATTTGAAAATAAGTATAAACATTAATTGCAAGGCCATTATAGTATAATATCTATTAGCACAAAGTTAATTTGATCTCCCACCAATTTTAAAAGGGAATACTTTTAGCACACATTGTACAGTTTGTAGCAAAAAGAGCTAGCTAAGGCATGTTGAAGCATATCCAGCATCTAAACAAATAAATAAGAGTAGTGTGAAATTGTAGTTTGGTGAAGATGCTGAGATTTCCTCATAGAAATACAATTCCTAAGGTACATTAGAGGACAAGAATCATCTTGAAGACTTGGGTATAAGTTATGGCTTTTAAGGCACAAGGTATTTTCCTCTAGGATTTCACTTCCTCAGCACCCAACTCTTAACTCATTTTATATTAACCATGATGTCTTTTTCATTATGCATTGGCCTTGTTCTTCCTCAGTGGCACTGTCCACACTATAAGAATCAAACTAGTCAGTTTGGCCTGGGCTAGGTTTCTGAAAGAGCTCCACTGAGAGCTAGAAGAATCCTTGTGCAAAGTCCCCCCACTCCATGCCCCTTTGACCAAAGCAACAGTAAATCCAGACTATTTCTCCCTACTCTCCTTTGCATTGTTCAGACTTTTGCAAAAAAAAAAAGTAATTCCTCATTTGTTTTTTTCTTTTCACAATAGCTCCAAAGCTCCCCGTGGAAAGCCTGTGGTTGGTGGCCGATGGAAGTGAAATGTGGTGCCTGTCTAGACTCTGGAGACAGAAAACCAGTACATTTGATCCACTATCCCAGTCTGTGTGGCCCAGCTATATACACCAACTTGTCTCGATTACGCGGAACAAGCTGCTTTCTAAAGGCCCCACTCCGTAGAATAACTATAATTGCATAGCACCAGCACTGCACAGTGGAAACGACTGCAGCAGAATTACCTGTCACTCAAGTTAATAAATTTGCATCTGTAAATAAAGCAACTCAAAAAGCATTAACTACTGTATTTTCTTTGCCTGATTTTATCATTTAATCTTACTGGATAATTTTACAACATTGAATAGAAAAGAAAGAAACAGACTTCTTTCAATGCTGGATTTCCTCATATATTGCTAAGAGAATCTACTTTTAAAAGTCATTTCAGGTTAGAATTTTGTTACTGTTAACAATAAAGTTGTGGAAAGACATCTATTTATCCTGTCAGGACTGATCACATAGAACCTTATTTCAAAGGTCACCTCAGGTTTGAAAGCAGTAGTATGGATTGATTGTTTTCATAAAACATCACTCTGTATGCACGTGGCATTTCAGAATATGTATGACATGTTCTTCCCCAAGTGACATGTGGCATCTCCAGGCAACACTTAGTAGAAATTCTGGTTCCTGCCATCTGCTGGCTTCTGAACTAAAGGTACTCCCCATGCATGCATATTGATCTTCAGCTTAGACTCTATCTAAAAGAAATTTTCAAGACAATTGCTCGAAAAACAGTCCAAGCAACAGCTTGGCGCTTTGCAACAGCAGCAGCAATTAATGTACTGATCAATCATTTACCATATCAAGATAAGGCTTGGAGCAAGCTGGGTTTTTTCTAAAGGAGAAGATGCGAGATCACCTTTTTGTGCTCCGGACTGCTGCTCCTCAGGAGGAAATTGTAGATAGCAGTGAACTTGTGGGTTTGAGTGCTGGGAGATAAGGAAAACCATCATGCAAACCATCATGCTTTCCCCTACAGCAGACAACAGTTTGCAAACCTCATTTTCTAACACCTTTGGAATTAAGCATTTTAAAGCTAAAAGAAGTTTAAGCAGCAGTTCTGAGCAGCAGTTCAGAAAAAAAACACCTACTTACTAAGTGATTCTTCATTCAAAAAAAGAAAGAGAAATATTAACTTAAATAATTTAAAGAAAATAAAATTAATGGCAAAATCTGGATAATAATTTAATTTCAGAAAGTTTTAATTGGACTATGTAACCATTTCCAAATTTGGAATATTAAGATTCGTGCTACAGCATTTTATAATTAAAATAAATAAATAAAATACAAACCCATGGTACATATAGTATGTTTAATTGTTTAGACTTTTAGGGAAAGATGACTGGTTAATTTCTCAAAACCAAGTAATAAAAGAAATTTGAGACAGCTCATGTGATCGTAGAAATATAAAACACTAGTTAAAGATCCCAGGCAGGAAAGAGAGAGAGGGAGAGGGAGAGAAAAGGAGAGGAATCACCCCTTTATTTTTGATACTACATGAGCAGCAGTGAATTTACAGAAATGACAGATACAGGTGTCACACTTGAGACATTTCAAAGGGCTTATGAAGAAATGGGGAAAAAACCTTGTGGCTACAATGATAGCAATAATATCTGCTTATGTGAACGTGTTATTCAAAAAAGATGTTAAAGAAAAATTCAAGACACAGAGAATAATTAGGAAGAATCTACAGGAGGATGGAATGAAGAGCTAAAATAAATTATAGCTTATATAGAAATACTGGAAAATAAAACAGAAGTTGTAGATTGTAAGATGAAAATTAGAGTGGAAATACAAATATTAAGCTAAGAGATGAAAAATAACCTGTGCAATGTCATATTAACAGATGTACAAAAAAGGGCTTTTATAATCTTGGAAAAAAGTTTGAAATGAGAGAAAGATTTTGATGGAGATCAGTTCCTACAATAGCACCTTAGTGTTAAATTAAGGCTCAAGAATGTTAGAATATTGAACAAAACAAAAGAATATAAAATTGACTTTTTTGATCAGAATTAAAATAACAAATATTTCTATAAAATTTTAGAAATGATAGGCTTTTTGCTGATATTGAACAGAAAGGTTTATGATTTTTGGATTTAGGATTGATAAGGGTTGGAATATAATAGGAAGAAGTCAATTATGTGGTGAGATATGTGTGGCCCAGTGGTTAAGAGCTCGGCTTGCCGGCTGGAAGGCCGGCGGCCCGGGATCGCGACCCAGCGTTGCCGCGCAGCAGGGC
>JANHZU010008727.1:261143-272768 GCA_032468055.1 Acrochordus granulatus | reverse complement strand
TTTCAAGCCAGCTTTTGCACTCTCCTCTTTCACCCTCATCAAGAGGCTCCTTAGCTCCTCTTCACTTTCTGCCATTAAGGTGGATTGTCTGCATACCTGAGGTTGTTGATATTTCTTCCAGCAATCTTAATTCTGGCTTGTGATTCATCCATCCAGGCATCTCCATCAGTCTATTCTCTCTAAATACTATTAATTTCAACAACAAATTTGCCTTTTTTGGCAGTGGAGCTTAGATTGTGGCATAAATTTCATAGAAGTAGGGCCAGCTCATTATTTTTAAGCCTCTGGATAATAATTGCCTAAAAGTAGTTTAGAAATAATTCAGAAACTGAAAAATATCTATCCTCTAGGGATGCCTGTGTTTGTATACCTGATCACTTTATAGTGTAATAGTTCTAACCTCCCCCACAAGTGCCTAATAGACCAGGGGTTTCAGAAGGCTTTTGGGTTTTTTCCTGAAAACCTGGGGAGCTCTTCATCAGAGGCCTTGGTTTCTCTCTGGAATGGACAGGTAGCAGATTACGCCAATGCAGCTTCTCCTGTATTTTGATTTTAATGAGTTCCTTGGTTTTCTGAGAACCATCAGAAACATCAGAGGAGATGTCTAGACCATGACTGGAAGAAGACAATAAAACTGACTGAACATGTGTAAGAATTCATATTTGGCCATATGCTGTTTTAATAATAGCAGCAAAACATAATTATTTTCCCACTCTTACTGCGTATGCTGATAGATAACTAGTGGCCCTTTATCATGTGACCCACACTTTTGGGGATAAAAATAAGCCTCAGAGCCAATGTAAAGAACATTTTAGACATCTAGCAGATAAAGTCACTGAGATTCATTCAAAGCTGCACTGACCTAGTTAAGGTACATGTACCACAATCATGCTTGGTTACCTGAGATGAATTTGTCCCTGTAACTTCTGCAGAAGTAGACAGAAGCTTTGACACTGTTACCCTGGCCCCCTGCTTGTTGATTCTCATTATGGAACCTGCTTTTTGGAAAAATATCCCTCCAGAGGTCTGTATGACTCCTGTCTGGCCCATCTTCAAACATTATTTTCCCAGGTGTCTTGAGTTAGATGGCTGGATGGGCTCTAAGAGTTATGAGGAATTTGTAAGAGTTGGAGAGAGGGGTTGCTTCTTGAATGGTTGCTGTTTTTATTGCTTATCGTTCTGTTTTGTTAATTTTGTTAAGCTCCTAGTGTTGTCTGGAATGTTGTGGCCCACAAATAAATCTTAACAATCAGGTTTTTAGTAATTTGGGGGCTATATGGTGACCATCATGCTTTCTTCTTGAACTTGTTGCTGGTCCTTAGACTCAGAATCTTTTGAAGAAATGTTGGCGATGCAGAAGGTGCTGACCCTTGCAGCATGCACTTATTCATGACTTTGATTAATAAGATAATTGTCTCCTTTGATACAAAATACTTTAATGAATTCATTTACTGCAGTAAGCTAACCATGAATATGAGTGATGTTTCTTTAGTTTAAAGTAAAGATAAAGGTTTCCACTAGCAGTTGTGGCCAACTCTAGGGGGCGGTGCTCATCTCTGATTCATAGCCGAGGAAGCCAACGTTTGTCTGAAGATACTTCCATGTTCATGTGGCCGGCATGATTATACACCAAGGTGCATGGAATGCTGTTAGCTTTCCCACTGAAGGTGGTACCTATTTATCTACTTGTATTTTGCATACTTTCAAACAGGAGGTGGAGCAGATAGCGGGATCTCATCCCGTTATGTGGCAGTGCTGGGGTCTTCCAGCCAACAAACACAGCATCTTAACTGCTCAGCCACCATTCCTCCTTCTTTAGCCTACTAAAACTAATTTTAAATTATTTTCAGACATTTGTCATGGTGATCTTCCCTGGTGTGTTACATAGCTAGTTCCATCCAGTTTGTAAGAACAGGTTGTACAATTACTGCAGATATTATGGCTAAGTTAAAATCTTACATTTTTCATGCTGTGCCTGTCAAGCTGGCTTATCCAGGCAGAGTTGGAAGAAAAGCCTGGAATGTGTCTGACAAGGGATAGGCTTTGCATGCCCAGGCAAACCAGAGCCTTAACAGACTGTTTTATATTTTCCAGACAGCCAGTCTACCAGATAGAGTAAGGGCAAATGTGTGTATATTTATCACTAACTATTAAAGCACTAATACAGAATTTAACTTATTCTGATTCCTTTTAAATAGAGCTTAATGTGAGTAATTCTGGTTTATGGATGAAAATTTCTCCATTTTTTAAAATATAAATTTGCCTGTTTAGTTCAATAAAATTCTGGGCACAAAATTTTCCTTAGCCTTCTATGCAGATGTATGACAATTAATTTATTATAACAGTGAATTACTGGACTAGTGGAGCTTTCCAACTTGCTTTAATTATCTATTACCATGTGAATGGTATATATGGAAATGGACGGGGGGAGTTAAACATAACTCTAAATATTTATATTTTTATCACTACACCCATGAGGAATATCAAGCTACTTTTCCTTATATCTTCAGTTCTCATATTAAAGCAGCCAAGACCAATTTTTTTATTATCAAGGAATACCATGCACTTTAAAGGCACTTATTTATGGAAAAATATTATTTATTATTAAACCCAAGTTATACTCTGGACAGTTTACAAAATTTAAATTTAAAAAATCCACCATATAATAACACCCCCCCACACACACACGCCCCATTTGATTGGCTCTGTTTCATTTGCAGTCCTCAAGCCCACTGACAAAATGATGTTTTTAGGGCCTTTCAGAAAAACAACAAGATGGGAGCCAACTGTACCTTGGGGGTAATGATGTTCCATAAAGAAGGGGCCACCATAAATTAGGCTTTTTTTTGTGGACTCACCAAATGAACATCCCTTATTGATGGACTCATAACATGCTTTACCTTCCTGGTGGGCCAGGTGGATGCAATAGGGGAGAGGTAGTCCTTCAGATAGTTTGGCCCCAGGACATGTAGGGCTTTAAAGGTAATAATCAGCACCTTGAATTGTACCCAGGAGCAGACTGGTAGTAGCCACTACAGCTCCCACAGAAGAAATGCCACATGAACAAGTTGAGGCTTGTGTCAAACTGTTTGGGCTGCTTCATTATGAACTAACTGAAGCTTCTGAATACTCTTCAAGGGCAGGTGACCAAAGTGTGGGTGATTGTGGGAAAGAAAAATATTTTAATGTCAGCCTTATATTTTAAAAACCCCAGTAGATTTCTTAAGAGTTATAACTCTTAATTATTGATTAAGGTCATCACAGTAACCACAGGCATAAATTCTTCCAGAATGATCTCTCTCCATTTTGACCCAAGTCTTTTAATGGTGAATTTGTTACTGTCATAATTAGATCCTTTCACCTTGTGCCATCTTTTTCTTTTAACTTTTCCAACCAATGTGGACTTCTTAAGGGACCTGGGTCTTCACATGATTCTGAAATTTAAATGGTCAAGGCACACAAAATTTGAGATTTTGGCTGACTGGCTTTGTTGTGACTTGTATTAATAATCATTGGTACATCTTTGTTATTCAGTATTGTTAAGTATTTTGATATTTCTGTTTTTGAAGGATAATATAATAAATTATGCTCAGACTCAACTGTTCCCTAATTTATACAGCTCTCCTGATCCTCCCCGTCACAAAAAAGAAAAAGCAGCTCACTTAAGTAATGCCAAATGCCATGTAAAAGAAAGGCTGCACTGAAAGCCATTTAAAGTTAAAAGATTAATTTTTGAGTCATTGCTTTCATGTTGCCTCTTGCTGCTGTTTCATTAAACTATATGAAATGCAAGAAGTGCAATTTTTGTGCCTAGCTCAGGTGTCCCTGGAAAAGGTAGCTTAAGATTTATTGCCTGTATGAAAACTCCTCATTTATCCTTGTGTAGGCTTCAAATTCAGCAACAGTAGTAGCAGTAATTTCTCATTATCTTCAACATAACAATATACAAATAGGGTGTGAGTGAGAGATTGAGAGTGAAATACTATTTTTCCAGGCTTTAGAAGGTCATATTAACAAATACATTTAATATATCCATAAAAGCCCACTGGTTTCCGTTGCAGTCTGTATTTATGACTAAAAATGTCCAGGTACTTTCTGGTGCTAAGGTCTTCCCCATTTTCATTTGGTGTATATTCAGACTACAAATAGTCCTTGTTTAATGATGGTAATCACCAAACAATTTGTTTATAAGGCATGATGTCACATGAATGCACCACTGAGCAACAGCAGTTCAGGCAATCCCTGGTTACCTTCATGAAATGAATCACTGCAGGTCATTAAGCAAGAACCTCATATGATTGTGACTTCTGACTTCCTGCTAGTTTCCCCATTGATTTTGATTGTGGAAAAATCACAAATCACAATCACATGACTGTAGGGTGCTGGACAGTTGAAAATCCAAACTGATTTCTAAGCACCCAGATCACAGTCATATGACCCCAGGGCTGCTGTGACAGCTGGAACCTCAAGGACAAGTCATAAGTACTACTCATTCAGCACAATCATTAAGTCTGAACAGTCCCTGAATGAGTTTCATCAACCGAGGACCACCTATATTCATGAGTAACTTGTTTGCATTTTAAATATGCAAATTCCAGCTTTCACAGAAGAAGGCATTTTCTCACTTCCCTGTTCAAAGTATTGTTTGATATTGTCAAGTGATTAGACTGACTACTGATAAAATAATCCACATCATTTTCAACAATGTTTCTTGGAACCTTTTAAAATCTGTATATATATACTTCTTTTGAGGCTGGAGAATCTAAAGTATTGAAACTGAAAAACTATCAGGTGCTGTTGTTCATTTTTCCATTGATAGATAATAGAAATCTCAATAAATAAGTTCTTATTTCATGGGTATGCAAAACAAAGGAATCTATACTGAGCTTATTTAGTAATGACTTCTCTGTCCTGAATTTTGTACAAATCAGAGAAGGAAATTTAAAAGTGAGGATTAAGAAATTATGGGTTGGAAATGTTTACAAGTGTGACTTAAACATTTAAAACATATTTAAAACTACATTCTTTTCTTATAGTTATACAAATATTAGTAAAAAGGAGAATAAAACTGCTTTCAGGAAAAAAATAAAACTAATTATGAAGAGGGAACCTAATTATGAAGAATGTCAACTTTCCAGAAGTTCTAGCTAACATGGCAAATGTGGGTAGAGTTTGGCAACATCTACAGAGTTAAGATACTCTTTACTCAGGTTATAACTCAAACTTTCTCCTAGAATTCATGAAAACTATTAGTTAATTGCCTGTTTTAGGATCAAGCCTGAACATGAAGTGGCTGGGTGTGTGTGTTTTGATTGGCACAATTTGGAAAGAGCTGAAAATTTAGGAATTCCTATGGAATGGAGATTATATCTTGATTCCACTTGTACACACTAGCAGGGTTGAAAATATAGTTTTTCTGTGACAAAACGTCATAAAATCTCTGAGAAGGCTTGCTTGTCCAAAGGCTTTTTCTTGATCAATGAGAAAGAAAACACATAATTCTCTCAATAACTAGAGGAGTTTATTGCACATTAAAAAACCATGACAGATTCACCCGTCCAGATCATAGTCAAGGATCATGAATGAATTAGTTTAACTTATACAATGTTTACAAAAGATGGAAAATTAAGGGAGAAATTTTAAAATGTGCAAGCAGTGGTAGTGGGTATTATGTGGTTTGTAGTCATGAATGAATGTGTACTTCTATGGAAATTATAGTATGTGTGTATAGTGAAAATGCACTCCAGTGAAAATGGGGCACTCAGAAGTAAGTGTGATCAAACAGAGGCTGGATCTAGGCTGCTGGGGAAGAAGGAATAAGGAATTATCACACATGGTGGCAGGCAGTGCTTGGGCAAAAGGATTCAGTTTGGAGTACACAGTCTCAAAAGTAACCAGGTGCCAAACTGCATAGGAATAAAAAGTTATAATCAGTACCTTAAACAGCAGGCATAGAGAAAGTGATTTTAACTTTGCTTCCTTTTCTTTTCCATCTCATGCTTTTATTTGGCTTAAAGTTTGTTATTCCCTTGCTCAGCACAGTATCACTGATCTCAAAAGAAATAGAGTGATGGACTGTATAGTTTGAGACAATGGGGATTTCTGCAGAGGATCAGCCACATCAACACTCCAACAAGACAGTATAAAAGACAAGTAAAAACCTGTGTGAAATCAGTAAACTGGTGGTTTCTTTGTGATGAATGTAAGGCAAGTTTTGCCTGTTCCTGAGCTGTACAAAGCAAATAAAATTTTTCATATGATGAATCTGAGGGCATAACTTATTTCTTCTACGCTATCCCTGAATCATCTCTGCCTTCCCATAAAGTTCAGTTGCTGATGACAAAAAATAGCCAGAGACTTTCCAGGAGAAGATGTGGTATGTCTTTCATAGACAGACCTAAGGAAAAACCTGAGAGTGGTCCAAATTACTGCTAATTTTATCCTAGAACTCACTAAGTTTTCTACTCTAATTCTTTGATATGAAAATAAGACTCTGAATCTTCCTTTAAATCAGCTGAAGTCCCACAGTCAAATGCTGCTTATATTGTTTGAACTGAAATTGGCAGTGCATGAATATAGGCATCAAAGTAAACTGAGCAAGTTCCTACAAATCAGGAACAAATAAAACTTTAGTATTATATATGCAGGCACAAGAAATGACAACATGCATTTAAAAAAGAGCTCAGCTAGAGACACTCTAAATAAAAGAAAAGGAATACTTATCATGGAAAATCAACTTTATCCATTTTTTCTTTCATGAATGATGGGTTCACTGGCTTTTATCCATTCATGAGAGGTATCACTGCGTTCTCCAATATGTGCTTCTGATACATATTTATTTATTTATACATCATATTTATATGTCACCAATCTCCTAGTGGATGCTTGGAGGCTCACAATCGGCATTTTAACATTAAAACCCACTCCCCCGGTTGGCTGGCAGAGTTCACATCTGTGGGCTTCCTCCTGCTCCACCTTCAAGCTCAGGCAGGTCCAATTTCCTGCACCCTTTGCCGCTGGCTGGCTTCCCCCCAAAGGGGTACCCATTCCTCTACTTGCAATATTTCATGGCACAAGGCAGTGCTGAAGAACTACATTTGACCATGTGCTGCAGCAGCAGAACACTTCTTTAATAAGTGAAAACCACACTTGTCAATGCTGAAATTCAACCAGCCTGAAGGTGTTTTTACATCATAAATATATAGATATACAAATCAAACATTGCTATTGATTCACTTATAATAAATTTAAGTACAATAATATTTTAAGCAAAATATAATACAGGTTAGATTACAGTTAAAGAATTTGAAGTAAATAGCAAAAAGCTTAATAAGATTTTGATTTCAGGAAGCTATAAATGAATTAAAGGTCCAGATAAATTTGGAATATTGGCTTTTACTAAATAATGTTGGAATTAATTGTAAAAAAACTGTAAAAATAATAAACAGCTTCTTCTGGGAAACATATTTATTTTGGCAATCCTGGCTCTTATATGTTGTAACAAAGGTAAGTGATGACTTTAGAAATTGGACACTAGAGGGAACTAATGATTCTAAGCAGGAGAAAAAAAAATACAAGTCTGTTCTTGATATCAGTTAATACTGGGACTTACAAAATGACATAACATGTTATAATATTGAAAATATTGAAGATCTTTGAAAAATGGAGCCAGAAATTAGTAACTACAATATCAACACTCGGTAATGATGTCTACTTCTATGGATAGTCTGTGTCTAAAATGCAGCACTGTGCAAAAGTCTTAGGCCACCATTAGATGTATTGTTTTAGCAATGGTATCATGACTATATACTGTATATTAATGAAGGAATGACAGATGTGGAACAAATTTTAATTTTAATTCTCCTGGCCATCATTTTTAGTTCCACTTCAATATGGAATTATTTGAAAAAGAATCCTTTGCTGCATATACAAAAGTAACTTACAAAAAATTTAAAAATTAAAAGGAAAATACAAATGTTAAAAAAAAAAGAATGACCTGGAAAATAACTTATTAGATATAGAAAAGTGGCTTGTTAAAGCCTTGAAGAAATCCATGTACTGGTATAAAGAAGAACTGAAGAAAAATAAAATCCTATGGCTAGTTTTGATTGAACTAAATGTTAGATTGTTAGAAATAAAAGGAAAATATATAAACTCGATCTATTTGATCAAGATTAAAATATGACTTTTTTTTCTTTTGTAGCATTCTGGCAATGCTTAATGGACTTTGTGCTGATGCCAGAATTAAAAAGTTGATGCTTTATTGATTTGCTTATAAAAAGGGATGAAGAGGTATCTGTAACCTTATAGGGGTTGAAGAATTAATTAGTTTGGTTATACTTATTGTGATGAAGGTGAAAGTGGTTTTGTTACATATTTTTTTCTTTTCCTTTATTATATTTTCTTTTTTCTTGTTTTCCTGCATTTTGCATTCTTTTTTCTAATCTATTTTCTGTAAGTTGACCTTGTATTAGTTTTTATTATTGCAATTAAAATTCTTAATAAAAATTATATTTTAAAAAAAATCATATGTTTTTTGCCACCTGAAAACATTGCAGAACCCATTAGGGGTATGATTGGTGAGAGTTGGAAATATTTAAAAAATGTCCAATGTTTCATGCAGCCCACATTCTGTCTTCAAGAGACATCGATTTTTTGAATTTCTCTGTCATCCAGACTCTTTTATTTATATGAGAAAAAAAAGATAAGAAATAGCTAAAATTCTGAGATTTTGCAAATTATCACTTTAATACATTAAAGCCTCCATCTATATACATTTCATGATGAAAAAAGGAACCATGTAGGGTTTTGTCTCACATTTATTTAAAGTTTCTGCTTTGTCTGATATCACTAAGATAGCTTTGTTTTAGACCAAGTGTTAGACATGGAGGATCAGGCTTACTTAGTGCAGTTCTAGGTAACAGATTTATTGATGATATAAAGTCACATGAATTTCTCCAACTGCCCACCAATCACTTGCACTCCTGAGATCACACTAATGATCCTCATGTTTGGTGTTTGCACATGCATAATGATTCAAGGCTGATTCCCTTCTGCCCTTCTTTCTTCACATCAAGAAATCATTGAAATTTGATCTGGGAAATTCTTTCCTGCCCCAAGCTCCAAACATCTATCTAAATTAATTGTCCCTCAAATTGCCTTGAAATTGGAATATTAGTAGAAATTCAGTTATATTGCATATACAAAAATGAAATTGACAAATATAATTTATTCTCAGAGCATATTTTTTCATATTTATTCAGTTATTTAAATAAAACAGAGTCAATTTATCTCTAAATCTAAAATGTGCTGTTTTTAATTCATATTAATACAAAAATGTCTATGTTGCAATCATATACCAACATATATGGAATGAGCCTTACCTCCTACAAGTCCCTACCATTATTGTAAACTAGACAACCCATGTCCCATTGGGTCATCATTTCAGAGATATATTTTTACCTAAACAGAGAAACCAAATGACCACAGAAGGAAGAAAAAGCAGTGGAAGCAGGAGTGACTTCCAATTTCCTGCCACTTCTTCACTGAGTTTTCTTCTGAGAAGCTGGCTGGCAGCATCAGAAACCTCCCTTCCCTTCCCTTCCCTTCCCTTCCCAGCAGGCAGTTAAGTGGATAAGGGAGGGAGCAAGGAATTCCTAGACTGACTGGGAAACTGTCACTGAAAGTTGAAAATGAAGATCATATGATTGGAGCAGCAGTGCAGTGGCAAAGCAGCAGCCAGTACACTGAAGCAGCCACAACTTTCCCAATTTCAGTCCCTCAGGAGTTTGGACATACTCTGTAAGTTAGCCAATTTGAGGTACAGTGGAGCCTCACAAGATGAGACAAATCCATTCCAGAAGAATGCTCTTAGTGTGAAATGCTCTTAAAGCAAAACAAGGTTTCCCATCGAAAACAATAGAAAATCAGATGATCCGTTCCATGCCCCCAAAAATATTCACCAAAAAATCATTTTCAATGGAATTTTATGTAGAAATGATTGTCCCTAATATATGAAACAAGTAAGAATGATTAACACACAATATAAAGCAGAAATAGAGCAAGTTAACCAGAACTTATGGATCCGCTCTGAGGCAAATTCTGGCCATTGGCTGCTGCTTAGCCAGCTGCTGTCTGGCACCCCTGCTGGATCCGGAGGATCTGCTGCCACTGCCGCTCAAGGCAAAACGGCCTTTTCTCTCAGTAACGTTCTTCTGGAGATCTTTCCTGAGTGGTTTGGAGATGTTTCTCATCATAATCTATCTCCGTGCTATGAGAGGGAAGAAGAGATGGGCAAGAGGGGGACAGGTTGGATGGTGCTGGGAGGTTTGTGTGTGTGTATGAGAGTGAGTGAGTGACAGGTAAGACGAAGGGTCATTCTTCCTACACTTTAAGAGATGGGCAGGATGGGGGAGGGCTGTCTGTGTGAGAGAGTGAGTGACAGAGAAGATGGAGGGTCAATCTCCTATACTTTGCAAAGAATCCCGGCTGGCATGAGGGAGAGGAGAGGGAGGAGAGGAGGGGGAGGGTGACTGCTTGGAAGGAGAATCTGCAGTCTGAGTCTTGCGAGTTTCTTCTCATCAATGCCTTTCACTTAATTTATGCTTTTTACGCAGCGAGAGAGAACCGTTGGCTCCATTGTAAGATTTCCCACGCAAGCTCATCGTACAGTGTTCATCTTGCGAATTGCTCCTCATTATAACTTAATTAAATTTTATTAAAAATTTTTGCTCATCTTGCGAAAATCTCATGAACTGAGGTGCTCGTAATCCAAAGTTCCACTATAATCTACTGTTAATTATTAACAATATTTTCAAGAAAAGAAATGAACAGTATTAGGATAATAATACTTATGCTATCCTGAAAAATCATAGGTAAAGGTTTCCTCTGCCTGTATTGGCCAATTTTAGAGGACACTGCTCATCTCCAATTTAAAACCAAGGGAGCCAGCATTTGTCTGAAGACACTTCCATGGTCATGTGGTCAGTATGACTATGCATCAAGATTCATAGAACACTGTTACCTTTCTCATCAAAATATTTATCTATTTGCATTTTTACACGCTTTTGAACTGTTAGGTCGGCAGGAGCTGGAGCAAGTAACAGGAGCTCCCCCATTATACAGTGGTGTTTGGGTCTCAAACTCGAGCTGCCTATTTTCTGGCTGACAAACCCAGCATCTTAACCACTCAGCCACCACACCCCTTGAAAAAAAAAACCTAATATTTATTTTCTATCATTTTCTATCATTTGTGGCATAAATGAACATAATAGGACACTAAGAAAATAGGAACCCATGTGGGTTTGTATGGATCTCTTACCTTTTATATCTCTGTGTACAATCATGTTGCTGTGAAGATAACAGACTCCTTCAAGAATCTGTCGAGTGTATTTTCGAGTCACATTTTCTGTCAGTGCACCATAGGCTTTCAGCTGATCTTTGACAGAACCCTTCAAAGGAAAGATATACATTTATATCTATATATTTGTGCTTTCAAGTCTGTCTTGATTCCTGGTGACTGATAGGATAAGTTTGTGTAGCGCTCTTAGCAAGATTTTTGGAAGTGGTTTGCCATTGCCTTTTTCTCAAGGTTAAGAGAGAGTGACTGGCCCAAAGTTATCCAAC
>JANHZU010008727.1:241940-252246 GCA_032468055.1 Acrochordus granulatus | reverse complement strand
TTAGATATTTTCTTCAATATTCCATGATATTGAGGAATATCTCAATATCAGAGGAACCGCTGCATAGAATTCTGTCCTTCTTTACTAGAATAATCTGGAATTGTTATACAATTCCTATTTGAAACTAAGTTTTGTATAAGGGCACATCCGCTTTTTATGATATATTTTGTAGTTAGATGTTGACACTTATGAAAACTGTGCCAATAGAAACTAGCATAGCTTTTGCCTGCTAGCAAGCCTCAGTCCTTTTTTGATAGCTCATTATAATCTGAGAAATCTGAAGTCATAAATTTATGCATCCTTTGTTCATATGCAGTAATTGGATATTGTGCTTAGATATTAGACTTTAAACTGAAAATATATGTAAAGAATTGACAAAATTGTTCTGTAAGATGCTACATCAGTGTTAACAAACAATAATGAAACATTATACCAGATATCTTGTTAAAAGATTTGAGAAAGAATATGGAACCAAACTCTATATTTTCTTTAGTTATCTTCGTTATGAACAATCAAATTATATTCAATTCCTATATGGACAAATGGTCATCATTTCTGTTTTAAGTTTTCCAAGGATAGTCAAAAATATCTTTGATCTGTCCATCTCCTTTATCTATTGTCATTCTTTTCTTCTACTTAAATTAACCTTGCCATTTTTTCCTAGTCTATCATATGCTCATAAAGCAGGTGTTAAAATTGCAGAGAATGAAGTCAGTGAGATTTTAACTCTAAATGGAGAAAGGAACTACAAGTTTTTTTCCTTCCTTCCTTCCTAAAATCTCTGAAAGAGATGCTGCACATATCTCCACTTCTGGCAATTAAACTAAGGCTCAGTAGTGCTTTGGTTTGACTTTTAAAATGTAACTGCCTCTTATTTCATTAATTCAAATGTATGTAAACAAGCACTGCTAACATTAAAGGTTTTATAATTTTGTTTCCATACAACAGCAATAGATTTGTGCTGTAAGCTAATGTAAAACTATATAAAATGTACATTTCTTTCTATATAGAATTATATTTTTTGGGGAAAACCTAATTAGTATGGCTGTTAAATAGAACACCAGAGACATGAGAAAAAAAGTATTTTGGACCCTTAAAAAAGAAAGTACCAGAGTCTTAGTGCTACTCTCATGCAAGAGGTGCTTTGTCCTGCATTGCCACCTGTTCTTAAGATGTGAACACCAAGAAAGATCACATAGAAAGGCAATAACAGAGATAGGAATGCGTGGGATCAGATGGCCATTAAATTATTCAGAAAAAAATCATTTTGGGATTTAGGGGGAAAAGATGTTAATTAGAGTTGGAAACAATTGATCTATATTAGGGGTGTGTGACATCCTATGGCTTTAGGACTGCATCAGGTTTTGCATGGCACATGCCAAGAGATGTCAAGGAGGATTTGG
The DNA here is from genome assembly GCA_032468055.1 of Acrochordus granulatus. Lineage (NCBI taxonomy): Eukaryota > Metazoa > Chordata > Lepidosauria > Squamata > Acrochordidae > Acrochordus > Acrochordus granulatus. Next base: position 250,843 of record JANHZU010008727.1, on the reverse strand, counting down.
GAAGCAGCTTCAGAATTTTTAAGGATTATATCAGTGCCTTAAGCAATTGGAAGACTGAAAGTATCTACTTTTGCCTTTAAATTTCCTCATATTTGGGTCTACTCACTATATGAACTCTGGGACTCACAAAAGGAATGCTGGTAAGTATGGTAGTTCTAATGGAGCCTCATGGGTTGTAAGTTGTGATGGTTATAAATCATGTGACCAATCTGATTTTATGACCTTTTTTGCAGTGGTCGTAAAATGATAGCTATAGTCATTAAGTGAACAACACAGTCATTAAACAAACTAATGCTTCTCTATGGGTGCAGTTTGCCAAAAGCTGGAAGTAAATGCTGGTTTTTGGCAAAATTGTCATAAAATATGGTCATATGACCATGGGACACTGCAAATGTCCATACTTGTGGCCTGGCTGCTGAGCACCTGAAGCATGGTCATGTGACCACAAGGGGAGCAAATCTGGATTGTAAGTACCCCTAGGGAAGTCCATCATAATTTTGAATGGTTATTAAGCAACTGGTCGTAAGTCGAGAATTACCTGTAACCTGCAGCTATTAGACTGTGATTCTGCAACACTGGAATACACAGTCCATTCCCTTGGTATCTTAGTGATCAGATTTAAAACCCGTTCCCTTTCAGAGAAAGTGGGGCGCATTGGCTGAGCAGTTACGATGCTAGGCTTGTCGGCCGGAAGGTCGGCAGCTCAGCAGTTTGAGACCCAAGCTCCACTGAGTAATGGAGTGAGCTCCTGTTACTTGTTTCAGCTCCTGCCAACTTAGCAGGTTGAAAGCATGCAAAATCCAAGTAGATAAATAGGTACCACCTAAATTGGTGGTTAGGTAACAGCATTCTGTGTGCTTTGGTGTGTAATCATGCCGGCCACATGATCATGGAAGTGTCTTCGGACAAAAGCTGGCTCCCTCGGCTGTGAATGAGAGATGAGCACCACCCCCTAGAATTGGCCACGACTTGGAAGGGAAACCTTTACCTTTACTTTCAGAGAAAGTACAGGTCTACATTCAACACCTGAAATTGTTCTTATCCAGCTATAATTATGAACTGTAGGACATGTGACTTTTTTTCCTAATTTTGAAAAAGCAGATATAAACATTTACCTGCAACCTAAACAGGCAAAATTTCTTAGAATCTGGAAGACAGAGTCCTGAAAGTGCTTCCTGTCAAAGATCCCATCATATTCTTATCATATCCTTGCTGCAAAATGAGCCATGGAAAGAAAGCAGAGAACAGATAAGATCAGAAGAAGGAGAATTTTTTTAACATAATTAAAATAAATCAGATATGTGGATGTATCTTGGGTGTGGTACATTTCAAAGGGTTCCCCATAGATACTTTTCAAGTCACTTGTTACAGCATATGCAAAGGAAACATGAGTTTGAACCAAATACTTTATAGCCACAATATTGCATAGATCATATATAAGTACTTGAGCAGTTTGTGAAATTTCAAAATACTTCAAAGAACCCTACTTCTGCAATTATTTCCTTTTATAAAATATATACTATATTATACTCTGATACTATAATTTGTTAATTTGCTTATTTTGTCTTTTTGTCTCTTTCCCATGGAGATTAGACTATGTGGAATTATGAAGCAGTCGTTTATTCATGTATGTGAAAATGAAGCCTATCTACTTACTTACATATCTTCCTTTTTCTGCTCCTTCCCTCCCATTAAATCTCTAGACAAAGGGGATAAACTCTCAAGTCTCTACAATATGTGTTGCACTTACTATCTTTCAATACATTGTACATATGAATGGTGAATTCTGAGGATGTATTAAATCCTAACACATTAAATGAAATGTCAAAATTCTGAACTTTCAAAATCCCAGTTGCATAAAAAACAGCTGCTTTAAAAGCTACTTTAAAAAACACTCTTAAATCAATCCTATTCTACTTCACACAACATATACCACATGGTTAATAACCTCACTTATTAAAGTGAATGGAATTATTCATATGTTGGATTGTTTTATAAAAAGTGGGGAAAGATGCCACCTTGACATTTTACCTGTTTTAATACAGATTGGATTTCCCTGTTTGACCAGATGTCAGATAGTAGCAGTCGAGCTGCTTCAGCTGCTTTGGGATAGGATCTATAATAAAAAAACAGAGCTATTACACACACACAAACATACACATACATGCATGTATGCATATACACACACACACACACACATATATACATATGCATATATATAGATAGATAGATATAGATGCATTTTTCAAGAATTAATGTTTCCTGTTATAGTGTTATAGTATGTTCTGGTCAACATTATAAATGAAAAGATAGATCTTCAATGTAGTATGTGTAATTAGTTGGCAGATAGGAATGTCTCTGCACAAAGATCTGAATGAAGTAGGCTCCAATCTATATGTAGGAAAGGAGGATATTGCTAAAGTTTTGCTGGAATTATCTTCTGTCAGTGAAGCTAGATGATCTCTTGCTCATACAGGTAGTCCCTGACTTACAGCCATTTGTTTAGCAACTCTTTGAAGTTACAGTGGTGTTAAAAAAACTGATTTGCAACTAGTACTTGCACTTGTGACCATTGCAGTGTCCTCACAGTCACGTGATCATGATTCAGGTGCTTGGCAACAATCACGCATTTACAACAGTCACAGTATCCTGGGGTCACATGATCATTATTGCTAGGTGGCTTTTGACAAGCAAAGTAATGGGAAAACTGGCAGGAAAGATTGCAAGTGATGATCACATGATATTTTATTTAATGACCGTGGTTATTTGCTTATCAACTATGGCAAAAAGTATCACAATGTAGTCATGTGATGTTTCACTGAATGACTGTACCAATTATCAACAAATTTTCTGGTCTTTATTGTGGTTGTAAGTTGTGGACGACCTGTAGTCTACCTCATTCTTCAACTCTAGTGGAGGTATTGTGGGAAGATGCTACAGATAAGGTTAGTTCAGCCAACCCTGAAGCATGTACAATACCTTGTGTTTATTATTACGGTATGTCCTTAAAATGGATATGTTATGTAGACAGAAATCATCCAATAAGTATACGATACTTCTAACCCCAGATGACAACATTGCATAGGATCAATGTCATGTGCCCCCTGTTCTGTGTCATTACTTACCCGTTTCGGCACAGGCCTACGACATTATTTATCAAGCTGCCAGTCAAATAGGACTTGGCCATCTGTGGGCTGTACGTGATTAGATTCCTCAGCGCATAGCAAGCTGATGTCATAATGTCTCCATAATTGCTAGAACCTGGAGCCTGGAGGGCTAGAAGGCGAGTCACATCCGGAAGCACCTGATGAGCTTAAAAAGGAGAAAAGTGACCATTTTTAAATAAAGAGTGAAATACAATTCTTTCAAAAAAGCTACTCAAGCTAAGTTAGGAGAAATATGACTCAAATATTTACCAAAAAACCTTGTTTCTTTGAATGTAAAGTTATGGTGTAGAAAGGACAGCAGTAGATCAGTGTCAGGTAGTGATAAAGTTTGTGTAGATTTTGTAATGAAATATATTTGGCCCATAAAGATGAAGCAACATCATTTCATGTGAAAAGTAAGTAGCACAGCCCAGAACAGTTAGTCAGTCAGTCTTTCTATTTCTATTTCAAAACTGGTTTAATCTTGAATATCCATGATATAATGAATAAATGATAGAGCAACTGAGTGCTACTAACAAAGACAACTGAGGAAGCTACTAGAGAAGCCTGTCCTATCATGCTGCTTGGCAGATGTGTCAAAGCTGCAACACCCAAAATTCCCAGCCGGTACGTTTGGAGAAATGTGGGAGTTGTAGTCCACAATATCTGAAATGATAACAGATTGAGGAAGGTTTTGATTGTTAAACCATTATGATAAAATAGAAAGGTGATACTGATTAATTGTAATTACCATTAATTGCAGCTGATGATATTTTAAATAAAATGCTCCACAAAAAGATATATTTATGAGATTTCATTGCCTTAATTACATGTAATCTAGGGATTTTTGCATTTTGCATTATACCAGGTAGGGATGGAAGGAAAAAAATATATTAGACTGACCCATGGAATACAAAATAATGTTTACCCATGGTTTTGTGGAGAACAGAATGTCGAGACATGTTGCTCAGTAAAGATGTTCCAGATCGGACAACTTCAGCATTATTGGACTGCAGGAGACGAGCTATGTGGGGCAGACCTTTCTCCTTTAAGGCAATTAGTTGGCTCATTGCGTTTGACATCTAGAAGACAGAACAAAATGACATCTGAAACAATTTCTGAATTGCTAATTAGAACAATAAATTGGAACATTCAGGCTCCCTTATTGGTAGAAGATCATATTAAAAAAAAAAGCTCATCACCCATTTTTCTGTTTTTGCTGTTCTAGCTTTCCAGGAAAAGCAGAGCTAGACCAGGCCTGTTTTTGCACATCACTCACAACACCTATGATGTTCTCTGATAACAGACTGTTAATGGCAAAATCCCAACTAAGAGATGAAGCACAAAAGGGAATCCTCCTTAGGAAACAGCTTGGGCCTAAGCTCTTAAGAAGCTGGTCTTGCTCAAGCCTGGAGTTCCAAGGGTGAAAGCCTGAAACACACATCCTGGGCAGCTCTCCTTTTTGATACGGTAGCAAATGCCCTAAAGTAATTCTCCACAGTTTTCTCCAGATATAGACCTTACAAGGAGTGTTCGCTCTTTCAGTAAACACATATAGACCATGGACTCACACGTGATGCCATCAGCAGGGAGAAGGAAAGAGGCCAACACAGAAAAAATGTAACATCTTGCTCAGTTTCTCCTTGCACCCCTAACTTGTCTTCCAAAGTGGATAAGACTATAGGCAGTGTCAGATAATGACCACTTGTTCAATGAACTTTAAAATTATGATGGCAGTGAATGAGTGGTGGTTTCTATCAGTTCTCAAAGATTTAGCCATCCCAGTGCTCTTCCACAGTCATATGATTGTGATCTAGGTGCTTGGCAACCATTTTGCACATTGCACAGTTTCATATATCACAGCCATGAGGTCTCAATTTGCAGCCTTCCCTGCTGGTTTCCCATAAGCAAAGTCAATGGGGAAGCTAGCAGGGATGGTCACAAGTTACTGAAGTAAGACTCCCGAACTGATGCACTCTCCCCCAGCCTGTCTGTACTCGCATGGCTAGCCACATGTACACCTTTGTGCACTCTCTCCCCATAGTAACAGCAGCTACCCAAGCCCCACTGCATTATGTTGTATCTCCCCAGCCACCCATGCATCCTCTCACTCCCTCTCCTACCCAGCAACAGCCACTTAGCTGCCTGCTGGCCTGCTTACAAGGTGCCTGGGACTTGCAACTTCCTGCTGGCTTCCCCATTGACTTTGATTGTTGGAAGACAGCAAGAAGATGTTCACTTAATGACCCACGATCTTCTCTTAATGATGGCAACAAGAATTATAGGATTGCCATCATTAAGCGATGTAGTTGTGTGACTGTTGCACTTTATGACCCCATTGCTTAGCAACAGTAATTCCAATCCCAATTGCCATTGTAATTTGAGGATCACCTGTATACATACATTGGTGGAGAAATAATTTGAAACTTAAAACTTAGAATTTAGAAATTGGTATTTCTTTCTTTAAATAGGTAGTACTAATTTAGAAATTGGTATTAAACCTCTAATTGCTATGTTGGGGATTATTTTCTTGTTTTACTTTCAGTATTATTCTTTTTATTAAGTTTTTACTAATAAAAGAAAAAAGAAAGTTGTTTTTGTTATGCAATAAACTTTGTTTTATGTCTTCTTCTTTGCATGTACATTAACTATCCCATACATTGAAACAAATAGAAACCCATTAAATGTAAATAACTTGTTACAGTGGAAGATTGCATCATCAAATTAATTGAACATGCAGCAATGGCAAAGCTGACCACTTTGATCAGAGGAAAAAGTCAGAAAAAAATGCCATCTTTTTTAAAAGACTAGAACCCTAATATGGAATTTTTGCTGAAAGAAGAAAACAATGAATTTATAATTTGGGAATTAAAAACGAGATTAAGAGTTTTGGGGAAAATGTAAGATAACAGTTACTCATTCGAAAGAAGGCCAGAAGCCATAATTGTGTTTTTTCTTTCTTTTTTTCACTTCATTTCATGTTTCTCTTTTTTATTTTCTACCTTTGTTCTTGTTTATTTTGTATATTTTATTACACTGAAAATTTCTAATAATAATTATATACAGATACAAACACACACACACATTAAGACCAAGTGATTTATCCACATAATACCTTGCTGTTCAATAATCACTTCCAGTGGGTACTGAGAAGAGGTGAACTGTTAGCCTTAACATGACATGATGAATAAGGAAACCAAATATTTGTTGAAACTCTTAATCAAATTAGGATTTTGATCACCTTCTAAATTTTTCAATAGAAGAGAATATATATAGCTCAGGATTGAACTGGCAATTCTGAGGTTGGTTGTTTGCTTGCCGACTTTCCATTACCTGACTAGTTAATATCATCAGTGCAAGAGCTAAATATTAATGAAGAGTAATGAAATGTCTGCAAGCAAACACTTAAGTAAAAGAGCCTGAAGGACTTCACAATTTTATTTTCTTCCTGTTTGTCATCATAGGAAGGAAATAGAGTGCTTTTCCCAAAGTCCAACCAAGCTTGTAGAGGAAAATATGATATTTACCATTCCTCGGCTTGCAGTCAGATTTTGCAAAGCTCCAGCACATGCCTCAACGGTGGCATCTTTTTTGCTCTTTTCCATTAAAGACAAGTAAGTGCGGATGGCATCTGAATGATACAGCCAGCTGGAACCTTTAGGTTTATAATCCTCTTCAGGAAGTGGTAGATTATATTCATCATACTAAGGATATCAGAAGACATTCAGATTATGCAAAAGGCCCACATTCCATCACCCCAACTTATCATTTTAACTTCCTAATTAAATCAATTACCAAGTATGATATATTTGTGCCTCATGGCACAAGCTTACAAAAGCTTATGGTACACTTGGATAAAACACTAAAGATATACATTGATATTTTCTCAGGAATCTCTATTGTGGTGAAGCCATTTATATTTTTTTACAGTCACCAGAACTGAATTTGTCCAATGGTTCAGGTTCCAAAACAAATTTAACAAAAACAAATTCAGTAATTCTGATAAATTGCCAACATTCATGAGATTTTACAATCTTGCCCCAGGAATTGATAGCATCTGATTGAAATAACCGACAATCATCAGGTTTCAGGGACACCTTTAAAGTTTTGGCATTTTTATATGAATTCTTATGAAACTGCAGATATCTATTGCAAGATTTCACCAAGGATTTCCAAAATTGCACAAGATTTGGGAATCTCATTAAGCTTCTACAATTCATTTTTTAAAAAAACTCTTTTGAGGAAAAAACACAGATATGAGACTTGAGCAATTGCTCTGACATCTGCAGCTACTAGTAAAGGGTAGTTTTCTCCATTTTAGAGAAGAGATGTAGGCTGCATATTTTTATTCCAAGGAAAGGTGCCTTCACTTGAATGTCTTCTTCTGCTATCTGTAAATGAAGCAGCTCCCTGCCTCACATCCTACCTCGAGCTTTCCTCTGTTGTTGAAGCAGCCTGTCAAACTTTTGTCCGTGTAAGTGCTCCTGGCCAAGTGGTTAAGGTGGGTGTATTTATTCGGCACTTCAGCATCCAAACGGAAGGACAGGTTGTGTAGGATACAGATGCAGTTCTCCACAGACTATAAGAGTCGAAATAACTAATTAATTATTATGCTAGGATATTTGCCATTGTTATCCTGGATATACGCAGAAGTACACATTAATGAATTATCTTGGTTTAGACAGTGAACTTTTTCCTCAGTTTCAAATTTCATTATCTTTACAGTGGGTCTCCCAGTGAAGTGCTTGTCATAAAGATTCCACCAGAAAGCAGATGAGAAAAATGTTATAGAAAGCACTGTGCTTCTGCAAATGCTCGAAACAAAAGGAATTAGTAATAATTGTCTGAATTGTTCACATAAGACAGAAATGGGAAGGTAATAGAAACAAAATGATTCTAACTTTATGAAGAAATTAGGTATGGAAGTTAATAAATCAACAAATATAAGAAAAACCAATCCAGCTTAAAAATTCATGAGACGATAGACTGAATTTATATTTAGAGCAAAGCCTAATAGTACAAGTAGCCTTCAAGTTATAACCTTAATTGATCCTAGTAATTATAGTCATAAAACAGATCATTACATGACCGACCCAACCTTATGACCTTTTTTGTGGCAGTCATTAAGTGAGTGCCATGGTCATAAAACAAATGCTGCAGTCCTTAAGCTAGTTCATTGTTTGCTATGGGCAGTTTTTGTCAGAAATGAGAAATAAACCCAGGTGTCCAGAAAAAAATCATAAATCATGGTGGCATGACAACAGGATAATGGTTGTAAATGAGGGCTGGTTACCAAACATTCAAAGTGGGATCATGTGACCAGGGGGTGGTCATCAGAATTGGGTTGTAAGAATCTTTTGGGAAGAGGATCTGTTGTAACTTTGAATGGTCAAGAAGTGACCCGTTAAATTGAGGACTACTTGTATTCTAAATATACTAAATATTGAATTTGGAATTTCAAAACAAAGAACATTTCTTTCTTCCTATCTACATGTGCCATGCAACATAATTTTATGCTTCCAAGAATGTAGCTACCACCCTGCAAGAAATATGGAAGTCAAGAAAAGCTTTTGAAATTGAGCAAGGATCTTGTCCCCCCAGTGAGGCACCACTTTGCTGTGGTTGGGGGCTTGTGTGCTCTGAAGAAGATGAGAGCTCTGCCAGAGGTTCAACCATACCAGACAGGTCTCATCAGAGGAGCCAGACGAAGAGTGTCTCCCACCTATAAAAATATGAGAAGTAAATTACAGAAATCCA
>JANHZU010008727.1:231265-241840 GCA_032468055.1 Acrochordus granulatus | reverse complement strand
GTGTGAGCTTGGGAAGACTCTGGGAGGCAGTGCAAGACAGGGGGGCCTGGCGTAATGCAGTCCATGGGGTAGCGAAGTGTCGGACATGACTGCGCGACTGAACAACAACAAAAAGGATCTTGTAAAAGTGTACTTCCAATACTGCAAGCTGTCTTGACATGACCCCAAATAATTTTCGCTTTTTCATTGCAGTTGAATGAATATTCAACTGCAAGCATTATAGCTCACAAACTATGAAATCTCTGATCTGATGTGTTTTTTATGGGAAGAGGCACTGAAAGATACAGAGGGGAGGAATGAAAGAAATGTTATTGAGATTCAGTCCAAGGTTTATTAATCGGGCAACTAAGAATTGTCTCAGTTCATAAAGTATACAGAAAGCTATTTTTGCCTTATCATCTGGCTGGTTAGCTGCCACGCAATTTTGGGTATAAGTCATCACAGAGTCGATCAATCCTGGATAGTTTCTCATGGTTTGACGTCCAACATCTGCAGAACTCAGATTCCTAAAAGGTTCATGTTATAAAGAAAAAGAAAAAATCATTTGCCAGTTAAGTTTAGATATGACATGGAGAAAATCATAGAACAGTTAGAAAATTCTTCCTTAAGTGGTAGAAGATCCAGATAATGAATTTTAGAGATCTTTGACAATGTGGGATGATTAAAACTCAATTGTATTCTACAGATTCATGAAGAATAATCTCAGATTAAAGCCATCCCATATTATCTATCCTCTGAGAACATACATAGTTAGCCTGCGATGCAGGCTAGCATATCTCTTCCATAGAACCACCATAAAATTGTGGTTCCTGTTTAACAGAAAGTGTGGGTCTCTTTTCTCATTCCAGATGCCTCTTTGAATATGTAAGGTTCATTTTGTTCTTGCAGTTTTAATGCCCCCACCCTTTATTTTGTGTGTGAATGGTAAATATCAGATTTAATGGCTTTATCTGAGCTTGTGAACATGAATTTTTATTATAATCTGGTTGATTAACAGTTTGATCTTTAACATTCATACTAATTTTACAAAGCCAGTATAAAGGAGAGAGATGGGCCATAAATCACTTGTCAACACATGGCTTTATGTGCAAAAGATCTGCACCTGTTGAGGGTAGAACTAGGAAAATTGCTATGCAAAAATCTCAGAGAGCTGTTCATTTTCTGTATAGCATCCTTCCTCAACCTGTAACTTTTCTGGTATATTGAACTTCAGCCTCCCTTATCCACACTGAGGAATGTCAGAAGCTTGTATGAATCATGGAAATTGAAATCCAGATCATCTGGGAAGCATCAGGAAGAGAACTGAGTGGGCAAGCTTGACATGGCCAGGGAAGGAACAACTAGAATTTGTGGAGGAATGATGAAGAATGGATTATATTACATCACACCTCTTGACAAGAGTAGGATTTTCTAAGTCCTCCCCGCCCCCGGATTTCTATAGTTAAAGACTGAAGATTTTTTTTTTAAATAGTTGTTAAGCAATTTTATAGTTTTGGTTGTCAATTCATGTTTATAGGAAACCAAACCTCCAGTTTTGGGAAATTGTGGGCACAGAACACTCAAATTTATCCTCTTCTATTCAACTACTTTACAGTTAAGTTCACTACTTACTATGTTTCATAATAGAATAAATAATCTCAGTGAAAATCTCTGTGGGCAAAAGCTAATAAATTCTTTGATTAGAAATTTGGATAAAATAGACAACTGTTTAGACAGGATTACAGTACATCTTAATGAATCTGCTGATGGTTCAGTTTTAGAAAGCATTTAAAAGAGAAGCAGCAGTAGCATGCAGGTGTAGAAACTAGTTGTACATCTGGTCCCAACTTCTATAGAGAGAATGTGCCAGGGAGGAGTAAAAAAGAAGGCACAGTGAAATAACTGAACAAATATGTATATACATATACAGTATGTCACACTGTATCTTCAGTGGATATGGGTATGTTATGTTGGAGTTCTTTATAATAAATTCATTAATATGAACAAATTGTATGGATGTTTCACTGAAACCAAACATTGGAAAACAACAAAATATGGAAAAAAGCTCAAATTTGTAGGAGCTCTGTTTTTCACAGTATAGTTTAAGGAGGAAAGATATTCAATATTTGCAATTGTTATACAATTAAAAGTCAAACATCCTTCTTAATCTTCTGAGGATTGCCCAAATTGTACCAGTAGCTTCTGATCTGTCTTCCGCCTATCCTTGCCCTCAGGCAATGCTTCAGTTGATTAAATTTTCTAATTGCAAGTATGGTTTCACTTGCACATCCAGTAGTTCCTAGTTGCTGGTGCTAGGAGATGGGTAGTGAAAACTACAGGTCAGAACTAATATCTGCATGCCAAGGAGTCTGTTTGATTTTACTAAACACGAGTAAAACTTTTCCTCCCCACAAATTGCCTTTTTATAATGTAAACTGCAATGACTGCTAGGGCTGAAGGTAAGGAAATCAATAGCCAGAGTCTATTATTTAAATTCTCAGAAAAGTAAACCAGAAGGATTACATTTTAAAAATAAAGATGGACTTTGACACAACATAGATCTAGCACTCTTATATCACTTAATCGAACAACAACATATATGTTTATATGGATGATTGCATTATTTAATTATTTAAGAAGCTTTGACTAAGGCAACAGAAGAGCTTTCTACCAGTTTTTTTTAAAAACCTTAGTGACTACCAGTTTCCTTCTAAGCCATCTCAAAGCACTGCTGCTTTTCTTCAAAGACCTAAATGGCTTGAAACCCAACATTGAAAGAAATGTCTCCTTCACACCAGTCTGCTAGTATGCAAGATCCCATCCTTCAAGGTCCAAGAACCCATTGTTCATATCACCTGAACTCCACTGAAGGTAAGGCTTAAGCCACCCATCACTAAAGGAAGCAGTTTTGCATCTGTTTCTTTTGGTCTGATTGTTTACCTTTATACAGTTGATAACACTGTGTTTGTAAATATTTGAATCAAACTAAATACAAAGAGGTCATTTGAAGGATAGTTACAGAATAAATTTAAATCCAATCCCTGTGATTTCTAATAATATGATTAAAATATTAATATTATGTCCAATGATGTACCTTAAGCAGCCAGTGGCATTGAAGAAAACTTCTGGGTCAATAATTCCTCTTGATCTATTGCTAACATCATCAGCCCACCCAGAAAAAGGTATAATAACACGATCAGTCAGAACTGGAAGAGCATCATGTATCAGATCTTCTTTCAATTCATCAGTGGAGGACAGGTTCCAGAGTAATCCTGGAAAGTAAGTGGAAGAGGCATTTATATATAGACAGACAAGACAAAGTAATGTAAAAATCTATTTCTAAACATTCACTGAAGAAAAGCAGGTCTTCTAAGTAAATTATTCACTGAAGGATGATACCAGAAACCTATTCCCTGATCACATTTAGTCTTATCTTAATGCAGGAATATTACTGGAATATGGATCAAAACAGAAAATATGAGATAAAGTGGTAAATGGTAAGATGTATTTGAAAAACTGAGAGCCAGCGTGGTCTAGTGGTTAAGGTAACAGACTAGAAACTTGGAGGCTGTAAATTCTAATCCTGCCTTAGCTATGAAAGCCATCTGGGTGACCTTGGGCCAGTCACTTTCTCTCAGCCCAACTCACCTCACAGAGTTTCTTTTGTGGGGAAAATAGGAGGAGGAAGGTGTGTTAAATATGTTCACCACCTTGAGTTATTTATAAAATAATAGAGGTGAGATACAAATAAATAAAATAAGTAAATAAAATAATAAATAAATACAATTCTCAATGAATGAAAAAGGCTATGTTACACTTTTCTAACACAAATTAATGTAAGCACAGTGAATTTCTTGGCTGAATTAAAGAGCTAAATTCAATCACTTCCAAATTACTTAATCTGTCAGCTGCTCTAATACAGTATTATTTTTTGATATGAAGAAGCATATTTTTTTAGTTATGTTCTGTGACTCATTTCACTTTGCTATAAAACAAAAGAATACCTGTCAACTGCTTCTGTATTTCATTGTTCCCAGTCTTCCTCAAGAGATTCACACACTCTCGAATTCCATTCTGACGGCGGGTTTCTAATTTGTTAGTTGGATTTCTGAACACTAAGTTTCGAAGGGCTCCAGCTGAAGCCTGCTGCACATTCTCATCTGAGCTGCGGAGAAGTTCAACCAACTTGGCAACACCACCTAGTCGGTAAACCTAAAGAAAAAAAAATTAAATGGACATGGATCAAAACTGCTCATAAAGCTCTGCTCTTCTTTCAGCTAACACAAAAACATTGGTGTTAAAAGTTATCAGCAAACATGAAATATATTCCCTGTCTAAGGAGGCTCTACAGCAGAAAGTATACATATGTAACCCCCTTGGCCTATATACTAGGGAGGTTGAGGTAACAGCTGCTATTTCCCATTTCAGGTCTTCAAAATTCCATGCAAGTTTCTTATTTTGAAGTAAATGATAAAGAATGTTACTGATTCATAAAGAGTGCCTAATATCAGGGGTAAAAAATGGTATCTCCAAAAAATAAGTCATAGTTTGGTTTTCCTATTATGTAAACTGAAGATACTGTAAATTTACCACTTACAGTTTAATAAAATCAGGTTTTTTACATTTTAAGAAATGGCTGTAATATCAATCACCAATCTCAGTATGAGAATGATGTTTTGAATTATCTGACCCAGACCTGTGACATTGACTTGAGAAGAACAGGTCTTTAGTTCTGTCATTAAAATGGGTTGAGGCTGAGCAGTAGTTTTACAGAAGTGACTCAACTGGAAACAGTGTATTCAGGAAGGGAATGCATTCTATGAATAATGGTCACTGCTTGCATTTCATTAAAATACTTTTGGGCTTACTATTGTTTTTACTGATCAGTAAAATGCTATTGATGTAGGAAAGAAATATAGAAAATGTCCATCTCCTGTCCCAGAATAAACCCCGGCCCTGAGATTTCAGTGAAGCAATCATCAGGGTGCCATCAGTTTGCCATCAGTTACCTTGAGTAATGCCTGATGAGTTCAGAAAATAACTCCCCCCCACTTCTTGGTGAGATAGGAGAGACATTTGGAAAACAGGTACATCTCTCTATTGCACGCAGCTCCACACTTATTTCTCCTTCCCTTTCAGAATATTTTATTGCTAAGAGCTCTGATTACTTACAATTGAGCTTACTTTTCCTTTTCCTTTAATCTGTGTCTTTTCCTGCTTCCTATCCTGTTAATTCAAAGTAGCCAGGGCACTTAAAGGATCCTGCCCAGGAAAGAAGTTAGAGATGATGGTGCTGGGTTTGATATCTAACTGTAATTCCCATCCCTTTCCTGCCAACTGAAGTTATTAAGGGTTTAAACGACTGTATTTATCAGAAAGGAAGTCAAGTTTAATTAACATTTAAGATAAGATCTTTCTTGAGTTTCAATGACAAAACAAGCAATGTAGAGGTTAATTTTTTTATGTCCAGTTGTTGGTCCTACAGTGACAACATATCCTAATTCTCACTCCGTTGTTATGGAATTATTTTAATTCCATATTGTTTTACTTCCTGTTATATTTGGTCATAGAATACCAAATTTAGAAGAAATGTATTTATTTTTCTATAAAAAGGAATAGAAAATGCATCTCTCCTCTTCAAAGACTTGGAGCCAGGAATCATGGTGAGAAAGGAGCTTCTGCAAACTTGAAAATGGACCACACACCGAGCCGCACCTTTGGTTTTACTGGAATTTCAAGTATATCACAGCTAGCCAAAAATTATAGAAGCAGTGTTGCAATAGGCCCAGAATCTTAATGTTTAAGTACTCTCTTACTTCACTGAACTATTTATTGTGTGAAGTGGGGTTAGAACAATTTAAGAATAGTTTTTTTTTCTTTTTTAGCCTGGCTATAGTACATTCACAGCACTTGCCCATGAACCAACGGATTTTATCATCCAGCAGACAAATAATAGAAGCCATTAACAGAGATTGTACTAAATATTTATATTTCCTCAAACAAATGTATTTGTTAAATAGTACCAGATTTATTAGTCCTATTGTGGTTCATTCTAATAGGACATGAAAAGATATATACTGTAGATCCAAAAAATCATCAGGTTTAGTCTAATTTTAAATACTGCACTGTGTACTTTTATAACATAGCAGTATTTATTTTAGTTTCTGAGAGTTTAATTATACTTTCATTTACCATGAGTGAGGATTTTAGTACAGGTTGTCATTGACCTAACTATTTTAAAGGAACATGTTAACAATAAATTAATACAAATGGAGCATTTAAATGGTGCCTTGTTTGTTACTTAGGTAGTAACACATTGTTTGCTAAATATTTCAAATTCAAGTTTGTTTTTCTAGATATAGTTCTTGTATTTATAATGAATATATTGAAAATAATATTTTATAATTAACTGAATATACAGTAATCAATCTTATACAAATGGATTTGTCCTTATTCAAATAAGAGTATTTGAATATATTCTAAGTCAGGAATGTTTCTAATAGCTGTAAGTTTAGGTTATCAAATATAAATTATTATAGACAAATAGAATGCTATGGATATTAAGCAAAGGTGCTGCATAACCAAGTTTATTCATAAAGCAATATGTTTTAGTACTATAATATGTGTTGAACAGATATGTTTTCTGTTTCTAATCTGATCTTCCTGTTTGGAGTTATAGGAAAAAACTGACATAATTCTGCATATTTAAGATTTCTACCAAAGCTGAAATAACAGTGAGGAATGTATTTACCTCTTGCTTGGCAGATTCATCTTGAAAACAGGTATGCTGGAGGTAATAAGCACCCATAGCCTGGTTCTTTTCATCTGAGGAACACAGGAGTTGAATGGCTTTCTGAATGGTCATCGTTCCATAATCCACTTCATCATGACATATTCTGAATATAAGAAGAAATATTCAAAATTTTCTTGGTCATCAACCAGGATGACCTATGTTAAAAAGAAAGATAAGCTATATGATTCTATTGATTCTTTTGACTTCTCAGCAGCTTTGAGTATAGTTGTTCATGATTTGAATTGTTTCAAAGTGCTCAAGATCCTAATACAGTAAAATAAAAGAAACTTTTGGAGAGACTTTTGAGTTGGGGATATTGCTATGTTCAACCTCTATTTGGAAAATAATGCTATTCAAAGAAGAGTTATGTTAAGTAACCAGATTATTTCTGGATATCATTAATATATTAAAAGTTACAGTATTCTTTTATCAAAAGATAAAATTATCTTTCATCTTATATTACAGCTTTACTTTTCAGCTTTCTTGCTTGATATGCCAAGCTTTGATCATGATCCTCTTTTGGTTCTTGCTTTTTACTGATATAGGATGATATAATAGTATCTAATCTGTGATCTAGCTTCTATTCTGAGGTTTAAGAATGACTCATAACTGTAACAAGTTCACATGAAATCTTCCTAAGTGTAAAATACATGAAAGAGTAAAGTAAAAAATATCACATGGATTGCATCATCTGGAACATTCTAATTATTTTTCTATAATAACAACAATGGAAGATAGCTGTGCTGTTGCATTTGTATATTGAAGAACTAAAAACTAAAGAATTGAATAACTTGAATTTCTTATATTTATCAGTTAAATGTTGGTATTATTTTGACAATCCAGTCAGAATGTCAGTCAGTCTTCCCATGAAGGTAAAGTTTCTTCCATTCTTTACTTTACAGATAGAGAAAATTCTGTTGCTATAAATATGGCATCCAATCTTTTTAAACTAAAAGGCACATAACTTAGGAATCCTGAAAAGTTTAGATTTTGGAATTGATTGCTATGATTCTCTATGTTTGTGAAATGATATTTGGGAATATATAACAATTGTAGAGCTTTGTAGTATTTCCAATATTTGGGGTAGTTCAATATGATATATGATGCCTCCTCATATTAACAGCTGCCAGTGGGTATGACTGAAACAATGCTGTCTGAGGGTCCTGCACTGGTTTGAAAGAACCTCTGTGATCCCACAGTTCAGAAACATTGGAGAGCTGAGCTCATTTGTTTCCATCTTGGCTACTGTGCTGTTGAAACTATTGCAAAGATGGGGGGCATTGTTTGGGGGAACTGCTGTTTCTGTGGGCATCTGTGAAAGAAGCAAGGAGGGAGAAGTGATGAAATATGCATTATAGTGTTGTGACATCAATTCCAGGCCTTTTCTACTCATGTCCCAACATTGCACACAATGGAATGTGTGGAATGTTGGAGGAAGAGGTGGAGCTGGCATTGTGATGTCAAGGAAGAGGTGGAGCTGGCATTGTGATGTCATGATGCATGGATCATCACTGTGATGAAATCCTGGCTTGTTGCAGATACCCCTCTCTGTTTCCTTATTGAAGGGATTCTTCCTTATCCTTCACTTTCAAGTGCGGAAAGATGAATGACAGCTTAACATCTTTGTAGCTCTCAATGTCTGACAATGAGAGTAGGAACAAAATGGGCAAGTGACTTATTTTTTTTTTCTCTTTGGGACTAGCCTCAAACAGTCAGGCTACTGGGATTTCCCTCCCTTTCTTTTTTTGCTGGGACTCAACATTTGCAGGATTTTTTGCAACTTGTGGTACAGCACTGATTTCCCTCCTTATTTGCAGCATCTTAGCAGAAGTGAAGACAATCACATATTACACTTGAACTATTTTTGAGGGACTTTCAGGAAGGGATTTTGTATGTGTTGACGGTAGAAAAAATAGGATTGTGGCAGCACAAAAGGATTTAAGATTTCTCAACCAGCACTGTCCTGATCCTTCCCCAAGCAATGTAGTGCTACAGTACATTACAAATTCTTGTTGAGCAACTCTAACAGCCATCCGAAATCCAGAAACAGCAGAACAGAAGTTTTCTGATAAAGAGGCAAGTTTTTCTACCACCATTTAACACAACATGTTATAAGTTTTGAACGTTCTTCGTTCAACTACATGATGGCTCTATCAATGCAGCCCATGCATTTGTCTTCATTTCATGTAACTCCAAAAGCAATTCACTAGAAAACCCTATGAATCATAGACTTTTGATAATAACAAAGATATTATTCTATCTCCAGAACTAACTTAATGATGTCTTTCTTGAAAAAGCAATGTAAGAAGAAGCACTCTAATCTGATCATGATTAAAGATAGTCAGTACTCTAAGATATACAATTATAGTTTTAATTCATTAACAACACAATCCTTTATGCATTTACCAGGAGAAAATCTCATTGAACTAAGAGGGGCTAACTTTTTCATAAGTGCCAGTTTTCTATTGGTGCTGAAAAATTATTCTCAGTTATTAGTTTGTTGAAGAGGAACTTTTCTGTCTTGCTCTTTTAGGTTTTCCACTCACATTTTCTCCTTTTTTATTTCCTGACATTGTCTTTTTTATTTGCTTTCTTTTTGACTTCTCCAACCCTGACCTCTAACTTTCCTTTAAAGTAAAATTTTCCAAAGGTATAGTTTCAATTTCCATGACTCATTTACTTGTATTCTTACCTGTGAAAACTATATAGTGGCATAGATATGATGAACAGCAAAGGGACTGTATTCTGTAAACACTCATTGGAGAAGGTTTTCCAAATGAAAATGTTTTCCAAGGAAATAAACTGATAATTAAGCATTTCATAGCACTGTGGCTGTAATAGTGATTATCTGTGCTAGAATCATACATTGTATAAATCCAGGTAACTAACTTGGCTTTGGTACAATGTGTTGTATGAATCTAGCCATTATGATTTGAAACCCATGGTTTTTATGAGCAGTATGTGAACTAAACCCAATGATTTAAAAACAAACAAATTTTAGAATATTAACCTATTATGTTTTGGTCTAGGGAACATAACTAAGCCAGGGACTGGCAAATTTTTGAAATGAAAATTTAGTGACATCATAACATTTGTAAGATTTCTGCCAATTCATCTCTGATAACTCATGCATATTCAGGACACAAGCCACACATTTTTCTCTAAATCTCACAAAATATTTCAATATTTATGACAGTCTTAATCTAACATTCCAGAAAGGCACCAGATTGGGAAAAGCAGAATTAGGTAAGTTTTGGAATAACACTGAGAAAAATCTAGAGGTAGGCAAATATTAAATTAAACTCTTTAAAACTTAAGTGGAAACAAGTTCAGATGCAAAGGCAATTAAAGTGATGCAGATGAACGATCAGAAGTGCTGGAATACCAACTATACTCTAAATGTCATTTACCATCCTGAAATGCTCCATATCAAAAAAGGTCTCTTCTTAAGTCTCAACATCATTTTTCCATCAAAGAGGCATCCCAATCAATTCCAATTATACAGACATGGAATAAGGTTTTACTATACAGTATACCACTAACAATTATAGATTTTCATGGCTGTAATAGTATTTGATAGTAGTAATCATTATGAGCATTCATCTATCAGAACACTGTTACCCCATCAATACTATCACTTCAAAGAGCTAGAAAATTTATTTAATGATCAGCCCTTTATTTTTGCTTTAATCAAATTAATTAAGCAATATTCTAAACAATTTATTCAGTAGGGTCGATGACTTGGAAATATAGGACAGGAAATAGCCTTTCTTGGAAAAAAAGGTACAGGTAAGTTTTTTCAT
>JANHZU010008727.1:208027-224582 GCA_032468055.1 Acrochordus granulatus | reverse complement strand
CTACAGCAAATCAAACCTGATTGCTCTTTGGAGGGACAGATATTGAAGCTGAAGCTCAAGTACTTTGGCCACATAATTCGCAGGGAGGACTCATGAGAAAAGACTGTGATGCTGGGAAGTATTGAAGGGAAGAGGAAAAGGGGATGGCAGATGAGATGGATAGATAACATAGTCAGTGTGATGAGCGTGGGCTTGGGAAAACTGTGGGAGGCAGTCTTCCCAAGCCATGGGGTCGTGAAGAGTTGGACACGACTGCGCAACTAAACAACAACAATATGATGCCCAATGCAATTATGAGAAATCATAATATATGTAGTATTTTAATGTTGATTCAGTGTGCTCACTGTGTATTTTTAGAGTAGACTACTATCATCCTCTAACTGTATAATTGGAGAAAGTGAAGTACCACACCACTTCAGGTAGATCAAGTAAGATGAAAACTACGTTGAGTGTTTCTAATTTCCTTAACTAAGCCAGCAGTCTCTTCTCAGAAATGTCTGATTAAAAAAAAATGTAGTGGTTTGTTTCTCCAGCAGCAGATGTTATGAAGGTTAAATCATTTGCACAAACACGTTGAGAAGGTGTGTCTATCAGGCCTGAGGGGAAAACTAGGGTAATAAATATGATCAGAGTACAACACACACCCTTGATTCTGCTTGCCAAAAGAATTCACCCTAGTCTGTAAAACAGAAGTGGAATACATAAACTTGAAAAACCAGCAAAAATAATTTGAAACACCATAGTTCTGTTTCATATACCTATGTTTCACATTTTTCACTAAATTGATACTTTTCTACTTCTGTTCTGGAAGGTATAGGAACAATCTAGCAAGTTATTTGTTAGATTTGTAGACTTTCCTTTCTGAATTGATTAAAAGGGTAGTGACTTGAGGAGACATTCAGTTAGCATCGTCTTTTCTCTCTCTCTTTCTTACAAACACCGAGATATACGCATGCACTTATGCAAATATTCCAATTATTTTAGCATGTTCTATTTCTAACTTGATTGCCATCATCCTAGTTGTGCAACTACCCACAACACCCAACAAAACTATTTTTGATCACCAATTTGAGATTTGCAATCAGAGCATATGCTGGACATCAGTTTCCACATACATTTCACTGGGAGACTAAGAAATGATGTTTCATGCTTGAGGCAGCTCCTCTTGTCTCTAGTCTACCACACAGTTTTCATGGGCTCTTATCCTTTAGTTTTGTCTGACAGGTTAATTTTAAACAGACAGAATGATTTCCTTTTTCCATAGCTGGAAGCTGTTCAGCTGCCTTTGACTCAAGGTTTTCAGCCCCTTGGGGTGATGGGTAATGTCCATGTATATATGCATGGAAACTCTTTCTGAATCTAAATTAATCTTGAGCTGATTAAATTATATTTTAATCAAGAGTGTATAGGATTTTCCTCCTCTTTTATTTTAACAGTCAAGCAAATATATAAAAGTCCTACAAGCTTCAGGTGGCTTGTTGACTCTTAAAGCAACCATCTGTATTCCTAGCTACAATATCCATTGGTGAAAAATATACATTATGATGTAGAGTAATTCCCAGGGCCATTCTTGAAAAAAGTAGATGGTTGATTTCACTGAATAAGACTGCTGGCTTCAACTCTACTGATGGAACATAATTTTCTAACACATCAAGGGCAGTAGATTATCAAAGGGATTTTTTGTAGGGTAGGTAGCATTCTCAAATGCCATACTCACTTCATCTGAGCATCTGCTGCCTAAGACTTAGTGATTTTTTAAAAAAATGTCAGCTATAATAGCTTATGTTCAAAGGTTGACCAACTCCAAAGTAGCCTTTTGCTATTTAATATTTTAACTGAGTCATGATTAACCAGAAAATAGTCTTATGCATTCTATTTTTTCTGAGATGATATACCTGTATAAATTGAATTTGATTTTTTCTTCCTAAAATACCTTTAAATCTATTCATCTGCCCTTGCTTAGAGAAACACAGAATTAAATGTCTATTGTGTTTAGGCCTCTCCAATTCCACCTAATTCCAAATTTCAAAATGGAGTCTAAAGAAACACACATAGGAGCATTGTTGGTCTTCTGCAAATTTCTCCAGTCTACCACCCTACAGATGCATTAAGATTGTAGTCACTAACATTCTCAGCCAGCAAGAATTTATAATTTTATAATCTGAGGTTCAACAGTTAATATTTTATATTAAATGCAATTTTACATAAGCTACATTTTTTTGTCTATAAGTTGGTAAATCTATCATACACACATATTAGCTTGCATATGCTGACTGTATCTACATACATATAAAAATAGATGTGTAGAATTTCAATATACTGTATTCAGGAGAAATTTGTTTGGAAATATGACTCTTCTATTTTCTGCAGAATGATACCTTAATCTTTTTAGGGTCTTATAGCCAGAAAATATAACATAAGGAGAATAGTCACAAATAAGACTGGTATTCCCTGGTTATTGGAATATTATAGAAAAAATAATTTAATAGTTGGCATCAAAATGTTGGTAGTTGATGTTTTTAAAGACACCATTTAATCTTCCAGTCCTTCTCTACATGGTTTTAAATATGCCTGAGAATAATTTGGGTTTCCTATTTCTGACAACATGACCATTAAAAAAAAATCCTTACCGCATGGCCCCAATTGTTCATTCCTGTGTTGGCTTTGGCATAGTAGCTACCACGTGCTGTTCCATAGTTGTAGCCATCAGATAAACCATCATACATGGAACCTGCAAACAGAGCAAGAATATTATGAATGAAAAAAAGATTAATTTTTATCCCTAATTTTGGTGTAGTATTTGACTCAATTGCCCACTTTGTGCTAGAAAAAGAAATGGAGTCATGAACATATGACATAGAGATGAAATGTTCCTGTGCTGTATATGCGGCTATAATATAAATACCTATGTAAAGCACTATTGGCAAAGTTCATGTGATTCATGCTATATGAAGCAGAAATGTAAAGATGTGTAGAATTCAAGGAGATGAATTGAATTCTGAAATTTTACCACCATTTTAGCAGATTATGTGGTGAAATGATCATTTCTGTTTTAGGCAAATGATTCAGCTTGCTATTCAACATAACCAAATTATTTATATTAAATTATGTTTATGATACCTAATTTTAATATACTGTGAAGCGAGATTTCCCATTGTTTATTTAAGTAGCATTCTGCCATTTTGTCCAATAGGGTGATCATGGGGGCCAAAGAGAAAAGAATACACTTGGAATAGCCATCCCTTGAAGATCAATATGGTCTAATTTTGCAATCCTTTAAGGGGATCTTGAAGACCTGGCTCTTCCCACAGAAACAGGGCCAGTTTGATGTGCAAACCCATGCTGTGTATTTTGAATCAGGGAGCACAACTTCATTTGTTTTTATTGCTATAATTCTTTTTTGTTCCTTCCGATTTGATGTTTTTAATCTTTTTATTAGGTGCCGTATAACTTGGCAAGTGAGCAGACTTAGAAACAAGAAAAATAAATGAATACCAAATACTTTTATTACATTTAATTGTTTTATTATATTAATGTTAGCTATACAATGCAACATTATGAGTGCTCACTGAAAGAATTTTGAATATCAGTGAATTCCCCTCATCTACTCACTCCCCTATCAGGAAACAGTGTCTGAGGAGAAGAAAGCCTTTTTTTCCAAGTAATGGCATCTTGAAAAAAAAGTTGTTTGGTCTGGATTTGGCATTCCCAAGGACCCGGAATAGGCAGATGTTCTTCAATGTTGTTAAAGGTACTGTCGCAGGATGTAAGTTGATGACTTTGTCAATGCCAATGGGGTTCAAGTGTGCTCCAGTTGTTTTGGGACTGCACCCAACGTCCCTAGTATTAGTGATACCACTTTTGCTTTGTTTTGCCACAGTCTTCTATTTCTATTTGCAGGTCTTTGTATTTTGTGATTTTCTCTAGTTCTTTCTCTTCTATTCTGCTGTCTCCAGGTACTGCCACATCCATTATCCAGACTTTCTTTTTAATTGACAATTGTTAAGTCTGGAATGTTATGTGACAGATGCCTGTCTGTTTGAATTCTGAAGTCCCAAAGAAATTCATCTCTTCATTTTCTATTACTTTCTCTATTGTATGATCCCACCACTTCTTGCTTTTAGGCAAATGGTATTTCTTGCAGAACTTCCAAATGCACCACTGTTGCTACTTTATCATGCCATCGTTCGTAGCATCTTCTTGCAGCACCTAACTAGGTCCACTGTTTCTTCAGCTTCTTTGCAGAGGCAGCATTATTAATATCATCATCATCAGCTACTGTAAGATGAAAGCCTCTCTCTGATTGCTATGGATCATGATCTACCATGCCACTACAGTGTAGTTAGTTAGACAGATGTTTTCTTTTCTCCCAGCCTAGGGCAGAGACTAACTGGCCTAAAATCACTCAGTTGGCTTCAGTGATTGAGGAAGTCCAGCACCTTAACCATTATACCATACTAGCTGCCATGGGGCATGTAATACAGAAATATTGGATCAAAAGCTTAATCACCAACTTCAACAATAAAGAGAAGAACCGAATAAATCCTTAATAACTAATTGCAGAGACAATGTCTAAAATGATGAAGTCTTTTGACTTCCGAAAATTTCACTGACAGTATGCCTCAGCAAGATACACCCAAAATCTGATTCAAGGAAATTTAAATATTAAAGATTAAAGAACTTTCTAAGTAATAAGCTTCCAATACAGGGTATAAGAATTGCAAACTGAAGTACAGTAGTTTACAATATCTGTTTTCTAGTTGTGTTGTATAAACATCTTTATATGTATTTCTTTATTGTGTTCCTATTCCACCATAATCATAGCAATTCGAAAGTTCATAAAAACAGCATCTTACAACATATATCAACAGGTAACAGCAGAATAAAAATAATAAGGTACAACTAGACTTAATGGTAATAACCTTCATTCCCCAAAGGTTTGCTGCCAGATTTGGTCTCAACAGTTTCCAGAAGGCTAACAGTGTAAGTGCTAACCTAACCTTGAGAAGAAGCCATTCAAAATATGGGGGCTGAAACAGAAAAACCTTAATTGTGTCTCCCCATTGAGCTTTGGAGAACTAAACAGATTTTCATGGGGTATACATACTGGACAGAGATATGGAAAAGGCAGTACAGTAAATAGCTATGTATCAAGCCATACAGGGCATTACAGGTCTAATGTATTAAAGTACATGTTTTTATACATTAAAGTATTAAAACTAATACTTCTAATTGCACTTGGAAATCTGTTGGTAAAAAAAGCAGTGACCACAAAACAGGTCTTATGTGGTTAATGGCACTTCTGATTCACCAATAAGCTGGCCACTGCATTTTGAACAATTCGTACTTTGCAAGTAATCTTCAAAACCAACCTATCCACCTGAGTAGCAGTAAGCATGAGAGTCACAATTTTCTTCCTCTTACTCCTCTTACCTACTTACCTTCCTCCAGGTAAGGTTGTATGTACATATAGCCTCTCCTTGCCTCTCCCATTTTGTGGATCTTTTTTTTTGTTGGGGGTGGGGGTTGTTGTTTGATATTCCCAAGAGGAATATGAGTATATATAATTTTGGTTAGCAATGCTCTGTCTAGTCTAGAATTGGTATATGTACAATAAACTCAAGAAAGCTACAAATAACTGATTTCACATTTATGATATTATTGGTATATATTGCAAATGGAAGAATGTCACTACTGTATCCACATGGGGAAAAGTGATTACTGAATGTTTTGTGCAGTTATGCTAGCTGTGGATATTATGTGCAAATATTCATATATCACAGACCAGCCCAATATTCCTTATAATGAATTCTTGTGTTTAAAACAGGAGGGTTAAGATAATCTTAAATACCAATAGATCTGCCAAACAGAATGGTGGTTCAAATATGCAAAGCAAATACATGTATTTGCAACAAAAGTCCAGGAAATTATTATTTTTGCCAGAAGTGGACAAGTGCAAGGTTGTGCCATCAAACTGCAAATTTTGTCCCTTTGGGGCATGTGTGCAAAGTCATGTGCATGTACAAAAGCAGGATTTGCATTGCCACTCCATGATACTTATTTCCTCATTCTGTCTTCACCTTGTCCTCCACTGCAGACCTTGAATGCACATGCAGTGGATATTCCAACTATATACTAATATTTTTTAACTGTTTCATGGGAATCGTGTCCCTTATTTTTACTGGGTCTAGAATAAGGATTATGTTGGTGATGATGTAGATGATGATGATGAAGAAGAATGAGGAAACAAGAAAAGAGAAGCAGCCTAATTTAATCTGTAGTTACTTCTGAGTTATAAGGTTGTTCCTTAGTTGAGAGCAACTAAGACAAGAACAGAATGACCTAAGGCTGTGGTTATTACTGGCTTAACAAATTTACCTGGGCCCTACGCAATTTTTTTTCCCCTGAATTTGTTTAATTCACATCTGCAGGACTAGAGCTAACTATCAACATTCCCTCAAAAAATATTTTTTGGCTACCAGGGTGATTTCATCAGCTTTTATTTACTTTTAAAAGCTCTAAATTAGCATGTGATATTGGTTGATTTTTGGTATACCCAACAACATCCTAACAGCTTAGGACTGGATCACTGATCATAATATTTAAATGTATAAAAATATTTGTATTTCTTTTCAACTGAAAGTGTATCTTGCAAATGTTCTACAGAATTTTCATCTTATTTTAGGCTTGCAGCGCAATCCATGTTTAGTCTCATACATTCAGTTATTTTAACTTCACTTTGTCCAGGCCTTGTATGACTAATCAGGCTTTCTAATAAGCCAACTCCCCTATAAATTAACAATGAAGCATGAGCTCATCATACCAAACTGTTTCTGTATAGATAAAGAATCTCAGTTTATATATTGTATCTAGAGATGAATCTTGACAGCCTAAATAATAAGCAGCATTCATACAGTTCAAATAATTTAAAAAGACCTAACATTTCCTATTCTTCTTGAGCTAGGAATTTGGGCTCTTTTAAACATATACTTGTCTGCTTGTTCGCAAAAAAGCTATGCCCTGACCACAGTATATTTTCCACAGATATTTAAGAAGGCTGCTGCTACTATTAGTAAAAATGAAATAATAGCCTTAGGTGACACTTCCTGAGGAAAAAAAGTTCATGGAGGAAAGAATTCCCTTTAACTCCAAGCTTCAGTGGTTGTTAAGGTTCTGCATCAACAACAATGTTGAAGATTAATTGAAACTATTAGTCTAATTATGTTTTTCCCCTGATTGGGAGGGAAACTATTGTTTTTTATTTGCTGCAGGCTGAAAATGTCTCAGACCAATATTATTATATCACCAACATTAAGTAAGACAGGTACATTACGACCAACAGTCAGGACTGCAGAAAGAATAATTGCAGCTAATCTGCCCTCCATGGAGGATATTGCACAGGTCAGGAAAAGAGTGAAGAAGATATATGCAAACCCCTCAGACCCTGGAAATAAATTGTTTGAAACTCTTTCCTCTGAATGGTGCTACAGGGTATTATACACCAAAACAACCAGACACAGGGATGGTTTTTCTCCCCTTGCCATCATTCAGCTGCATATGTAACTCAGGCTATATAACAGGACACAGAGTTTACAACAGTGCAAGGAATTCTAAATTAAGTTCTGTCTAACATGTATACATACTTATCAATAGTTTGTGGTTCCAATTTTAAACTTTCCTATATTTGCTTTCTACTGGCTGCACATTTTGGATGCACATTTTACTGTTGAATACATAATTTCATTTGTTTATGTTATTATTTTGTTTGTTGTTGTCTTGCAATTACACTGAGTGCTGATGTACCGGAGTCAAATTCCTTGTGTATCTAATCATACTTGGCCAATAAAGTATCTGAATCTGAATATTATTGCATTACTAGTGGTATTATTCTTTAATATCTATAATAAGGTTAGCACAAATAGTATTTTTAAATTCTCCATTAAATTTTGGGCAGCACTTCAACAATTTCTTAAGGGTAAGACTCCTCTCAAATGTTCAAGCACTACCACTGAAAACACTCAAAGAGAGAAGTTCCTTCATCATCTCATCCCTAGGATTTAATGGATGTGTGGGAAGTCAGGGACACTATAGATTGCTAGAGGGATGATTGAACAAATAAAGGGGAAAAATTCACATGTACTTGCTAGCCACCTTGTAACTACATACATGCAAAAATACCACAACACATTTGTGAGAATTTCCCCAGAATTCTCTTCTCCTTTTGAAGAATTTCAACATTATTCTAATCAAATCAAATGAGAAATGAAAGGGAACAATGCAAAAAAACCTCTCTCCAGCAATATCATGTTAATTGCAATGCAAAAAAGGTAATACCTAGAAATCGCTCATTTCATATGTTGTATGTATCTAATTTTGAGCTGTTTCATGACTATGTGCCATAATGTTACAATTCACTCATTAAAATTGCATTGCAAATTATACATAGGCTATAAGAAAGCAATAAAGCACTGGGTGAGAAAACGATCTTGGACATTATCAACAAGCCCCAACAAAAATTAAGGACATTTAACCTCCATTTATTTCAGTAGCTGGAATTCAAGCACAGGTTTTTATAAATAGAGATATAAGCATTAAAATTAAATGTCTTTGTGAAATCAAAGAAATATGGAAACAGCTTATTTGTGGTCAAGTTCTATGCATGACAACAGTATGTTTAAATTCATGTAGAATATGTTATCGGTAGCGAAGGAAGATTGCTACTTCTTAGTTTATATTTTGATAGTAAGGAAAGAATGGCTATATGCTGAGTACAAAGTTGCCAGAGTGTAATATATAAAGTGACTTCTATATGCTGTAATTATTGATTGGTAATATTTAACAAAATATAGCAATATTATTAAAATATGTGACTAGCTAAAAAGGAAAAAAATTAAAACCTTTTAAAAAGTGTTCTCTGTGTATTGTTTCATGTCATTCCATATTATTATTTATCTTGATACTGTTTTATAATTATGAAAAATATTATATTTATATCAATATTATTTACATCTTTTAATTTTATTTCTATATCTGACCTAGCTATAAAAATGCAAAATCGTATTTTATTCTCAATACCTTTATTCTTACTGCTCAAAAGATCTGAATTTACCACCAGAAATCTATATATTTTCATTTGTTTTTATAATTCTAATGTCCATATTGACATAAAAGCAGTATAAAGTTTTATAATTTACCTTAAATCAGGTCTACATACCATATTGCTCTTCTGTATAGAAAGAGACAACAGCTATTATTTTTAGAATATACTGAACACATATTTTTGTGTCTCATTGAACATTTTTAATAAATGATTGTTGAGTGTACAGCTAATGCTTATTAATGCTTCCTTTAAAGCTATGACAGTATTTCAAAATACAAATATCCTTACCCCTATTAATGTAGCTGTTGACAGCTAATACAGTTAATTCTATATAAAATTTAACAAGTCCATTCAGCTTCTTTTTTATAATTTTGGACATTTTTTTCAACTTAATTGACTGCGATTTTTCAGTCAGACAAGCTGTTCAGAGCTATTATTTTCTGCAGTTACTTATCTGTGTTTCATCAGAAATCTACTGAGTTGACCAGAATTCTATTGAGCAATTTATTGCTCCTCAAATGTCAGTTCACCTGATAAGAGAGCCTCTTAAGTTGTACAACATACTTTTGTAATGTGGAAAATGCTAGCCTGTCATAAAACACACATCTGAAATATTCAATTCAATGAAATTCTTCTTGGCTCCATTTTTCTTTAATTTTGGTACTTCCTAAACAAATTGAAAGTTGACCGAAACTTTTCATTTTGTACCTTTGGAAATGAAAACCCCATAAATTGATTTTACAAGCCCAGAAGAAGCTGCAATATGAAATAAAAAATAGATGGCTGTATTTTAAAAGAAGTTATTGTATTCTGATTTTGATTGTGACTATCAAATTCAGACTAGTCTGAAATTAGGCAATCATGCTATCAAAATTTGTATAAATAATAAAAAATACTGATAAAGGAAGATCCTGATCAATGTTAATTTTTGTACAAAGCTACCTAATTAACATTTTCAAGAGTAATGTCAAGATCAAAATGCATTTTTCTAGAATATATATGTGTGTGAATATAATGTGCATTTTAGGGGAAAATATATGCAATAGAAAATGTTTGTAGACTTTAATGCAAATTTTTCTATGATTTAAAAAACAGAAAACAAGATGGAAGGAACATATCATTACCCTATCAAAAAAGAACATGGATTAGATATTAATTCTTTCATTCTATACAAAAAAATAAATGCTTTAGATGCTGCTCTTTTTGAGATGTATTTGGTGGGAAAGATAAAATGTTCTGTGTGCCTTGGTGTCCAGTCATGCCAGCCACATGATTATGGAAGCATCTTCAGACAGCGTTGGCTCTTTGGCTATGAAATGGAGATGAGTACCGCCCCCTAGAGTGGAAAGGGAAACCTTTACCTTACTGTGTGTGGACACACACACACACACTTCGTATTTCACAGGTTTTGATTATCCAAATGCCTCAGTTCCTCTTGCAATAAATCAAATAGTTTAAGGATGTGATTGGCACTTAATTGGTCTGAAATCTGAATACTGCTTTAGCCCATAACATTTCATTCCCTTCCCAAAAAATTATCTGCAACTTTCCAACTGAGATAAAAAGTCTAAGGAGAGAGAGCAAGGCAGGAGGAAGATGCAGGTCAGAAGGAAGAATGAGAATGCTGAGAATGGCAATAAGCCAAAGGATGCACACCAGAAAAAAGAAGGCTCCTAGGGTCAACAAGAGATCCTCAGCAATGTGTGGGCCTTGACAAGCACCCAATATTGCTGATTCCTGACGTTGGTATGGTTGTAGGTAGGTTAGTGACAAGAAAGGGGCTGGTTAAATCCTTCCCAATCCCTATCCCTCACCCCCTCTTCCTTTCCCCATGGAGAAAACATGCATTTTTAACATAACAGGCCAGGGGGGAAAGAAGCTGGGAATGTGGTTTTCACAATTTCAGTGAGCAATCAAAAGCATGTTTTGAGTTAAGGAGCCCTTCCCTCTGATCTGCTTCTGATTTTAGATTTCAAAGCATGTTTACTCATTTGCAAAAGAGAGAGAGGTGGGAGAGAAGAAAGCATCTGTGTTGTGTGTAATTTTGTTCTTTGGCACAATATTACATCAAAAGGTAAACTCAAAGATAATCCTGCCACCCAAATCCAAGGCTGACAACATCTGATATTTGATTCTGCCTGCAATCCTGTTGCTCATTTAAAATAAGCAAAGAATTAAAGTTTGATAATCATAACCAGAATGAATAACATTTTTCTTCAGTTTAGGATTAATATGTGAATGCACTGTTTCTAAGACTATCTATCAAGAGCAAAATGAGATTTCTGTTGTTTTTTAGTCATAATGAGGAGCTCACAAGCAAAGGCAACATCCATAAAGAAAAGAAAAATCAAGAAACTCTGTTCCTCATCCATATGTTCCTGAATTATGTTCCAGAGAGTACCCATATTTGGATACTATTTAAAAACAAAACTTTCCTCAGAAATTATTGGTGCTTTAGCAAGATACTGAAATAAAATAATGATCTCTAAATCAACACAATGGGCTCTTGAATAAAAACATTCTTCTTGCAAAGTACTAAATACTATGGTCCAACTCACTAAAACAATCACACAGAACTCATGGTCTACCTTGTTTAATCAGAAATGTCTTGTTTTATGTTCCATGAAACACTGTTGTGTGGAATACATTGTTCTGAGGAAGCATTATCTGAAGCTATAGCTACAGAAAATCCAATGCATCTTGTGCCCAATTCAGGATAGCGGTATGTAGAGATCAGAAGCAAGTATGTTTGCCTTTTAAATTATATCTGCAATATGGCTTGAATAGAGATTAAATTGTCCTTCAAGAAAATGGCTGAATTGTTTTGGAAAGTCCTGAAAATTAAGTAACAAGATAGCTAACTATCTTAAACACTTAAAAGGCATAGATTCTTAGTTTTGCTTCCAAAAAGAAATTTAAATTCCCAAGGTGATCACCCCAGCCCATGGACAATTCTCAAGTCTAAGAAGGCAGTCAATCCCACATTCAGACAAGTTTTATAAATCCTTATATTATTCAGTTAACAGTTCTGTGATATAGAGAAGAGTATCTTGTTGGCTTTCCCTGAGAATCATCAGAATTTTTTTACGCTATCAAACTGCCCTTTGCTTGATATAATTTTGTATTTGTGATCAGCAATGTGAAAAGATTTAAGCGTAAATCTCCAAGACTTAAATGATGGAAATCTATGTTACTTTATAAATATATATTGGAAGCAAGACAGTGTACTGCCATAAATACATATTTTAAACTTTATTTTAAATTTTATATTTTAAATACATATGTTTTAAAAAAGCATCAAACTATGAAACTTCATAGCTTCAAATTACAGGACACAATGTATTAATATGCTGCAGAATTGGACTTTACATTTGCAGGTCTTAGCGTAACTGTCAGGAGTCAGGAAAGCAAAGCCCAGGCTTTCAGCTGTGGTTTATAATTAGGAAGAGGCACAGAAAAGAACAATACAGACAATTATTAATTGTGTGTTTTCTGGGTAATAAAGTTTTTCCCTTATGGTTTTACAGATTGTGTTTCATGAAAATGAACACAAAACACAAGATGTAAAATAAAATTTATACTTGTAATTTTAAAAAGTATTTAGAGGGTTACCAAAAGAGGCAATAGTAGCAACATTCTTTAGTTTGTCACAGCTACACATTCATAGACATGCAACTATACAACTTTTTTGTGTACACATACTATCTCCCATGTGAACATAAAGAGATTTAAAATCCAATTGAAATTCAGTCTTAAAACTTGGACTGAAATAAAATTATGCATTACATTTTGATTAATTGTAACGGAGAATATTAAACTTAGGACTTCTTTACTGTCCTGTTGAAGTTGGTGGGATCTACTAGAGCTTAACCAATCCAGTTTTACTATAATTACCCCATTGGTTTCATTCCAGCCAAACTATAGAATCTTGTCACAGAATCTTGATGTTCAAAAGGTTAGAAGATTTTGGTTCTCCCAACTTTATATTTCAAAAGAGAAGCATCTGCGCTTAGGTTCACTGAGAATCAGCCCACACAGTCCAGACTGAAAATCTTCGGCTTCAATAGATTTCACTGGATCTGCTTTTGAGCTACTGCAACATCACTAATATTAAACTGCAAAGCGTTAAATCTAGGGCTCAAAACTCCTCTTTAGTGTTCTTCCTACTGGACATTGTAAGACTTTTCTCAAATATTCATCACACAATTCTGTAGACAGAACCAAAAGCAACTAGTTTGAGTTTATACCCATTATCCTAAAATGGGCAATGGCATTCAGTGGAGTGAGCACATTAGCCAAATTTATCATACCCCAGGCAGCATCCCTTGTTTCTCAGAGCAGCAGTAGATATTTACCTCGGTTGGAGTAACCTGTCACATTTGATGCTGATGAAAGAGAGGACTTTTGCTTCTGCCGCTTCACGGTCATCATCACCTGTTCCTGGACCCTTTGTTTTCCTGTTCCTCTTGTTTTCAACTTGTGATCCGAAGGCAAAGCTAAAGTTGAATTGGCCTGGTCTTGGAAGCATTCATATGCCAGTGCGGTTTTCAGTGGAGAGTGAAGCATGGTTGCAGATGGTGGTGCCAAGGTGAATGTCACCTGCCTATCGTTTGAAACTTTAGAAAACAAAGCAAGGCAAAAACAGCAAACGGCAGCAAAACAATCTCAGTTGAGTGTAGAATCTCAGGGAGCCTGCCTTGCCATACGGTCCTCTGCTGACAGCTGCACTTTCTCCACGCTCTGCTCTCCTGTGAATGACTGAGGAGGCACGCCCTCTGCTAGACTGGATATACAGCCTTCTGCCTATGTCTGCCCACACCCATTGCTGCACTCCACTTCCATTCTCCAAGGCAGCACAGCATACTTGCCAAGCACTGCCTCTTGGCTCTTCGGGGCACACTTGTGTTTTAATTAAAAGACCATCAGCAGTGGCAGGTAAGTGGTAGGGAAAAAGTAACCATTACAATCAAATTCATATCCTCGTTTTATTTTTCCCTTGGTATTGGTATCCAAAATGACTAGTTCAGAATAGCTTCTTGGCCTTAACCAGGTTTTCTACCCTGCATTTTTCCTGCCCTATATGCTCTGAAAGGGGCTCTTAATTAGGAATCAATTGCTTGAACTTTAACTCACAAAATAATTTCAGTCATATTGTTAGCAAAAAGAAACAAAACCAAAGGAGGACTAATATGAAGCCCAACACAGGCTGCCTATTACTTCTGTGATGTGGTTGGCTTTTCTGTCTCTCAAAACAAGGGTTTCCCCCCCCCACATCACTCAATATTCCTTCTACAGTATGGACTCAATTTAGCAAATTAGGAGAGCTTGCTGGCAAGATCGATGATTACCAGTTCTCTGCAATTGACACATGAAAAATCCTCATCCAGATTAGGGTTCCAGAGCATTATTAAGAAGCCTAGAATAGCCAGAAAGAATTAAGCAACGCAGCAAGTTGTAGAACACAGCACTGTCTACAGCTGACGAGATGTTTAAAACTTATGGTGCCTGGAAAAGCAAGATCTGATGAGAGCAGCTTTTACTGGAGGGCTCTTAAGCCTTTTTCTCAGTCATGAGAGGTGGAAAGGCAGAATGGGAGAAATGGACAGGTCTAAGAGCTATGACTGAGCATGCTCAGTAACCACTGAGACAAATGGGGACGTTTAACACTGCTGGGTCTGAGTTATGAGGAAGTAAAGACCTAGAATATTGGAGAAGAGTGCGAGACAAGAAACCATACCCTTCTTTTCTTCCAAAACATAAAATCTCCACAAAATATATCAAAATACCTAATTTCAGAATGCTCCAGTCCCACAGCAGAGTTTAATGCTTCATGATCTCAGTTGCTATGAGTTGATGAGCTTGGCTCTGTGTGTACTGGCACTTAATACCTCTGTAAGCGTTTTTCAAAAACACAAATAACTACCTCCAGTTTCAGCCTTTTATCTCATTCCTTTTAACAAACAAAAATAGTTCCTTACTGCTTAGGAGCAGTTTGCTTTTTCACTAAATAGATCTGGAAAAAAAATAAGAATGTGTATTCAGGAAAAAAATCAGATCATAAAACTGAGGTTCATAAATCATTAGGGAGATATTGGTATATGAGTACGTATCTGCTTTCTGTCACAGACTTTAAAAATTAAATAATTTGCTCTTGACTTAGTGTTTTTTCCATTCCATCTGAGGGAGATGGGTAGTTTAAAAATGTGACAAATAAATAAATAGGTGTGCTATTGTTTGTGAACATTCAGGAAAATATGATATAATTATACATAAATAATTAAATATGAATATGAATATAAAAAGAGATACAAATCAATATTAATAAAACCATACTTTAAAAAGAAGAAACGCATGGTTCTGATGTTATTAATGTGAACAAATTTGCTTTTAAAAAAAGGAAAAAGAAGAATTCTTGCAACAACTGATTTGATTATTAGGGAGCATCTTGCATTTTTTCCAATAATGTGACCATGGTGAGGAAATAGGAAACTTTAAGTGCTGTAGCTGAGCATGTTCAGTAGTCTCCAAAGCAGATCAGTAAGTTTTTTACTTCATTTTTATTTTTGTAATACTATAATTTTTATTGAAGGAATTTTGACAAGATAAAAGGAATACAAATATTAGAAAAGAAACAAAGAAATTAAAGGAGATAGTGAATAAATAAAAAAATAGAAATACAAAATAAGAAAAGATCCAATTTTTTGACAGACAGTGGTTGTAAATGCATTTATTACATTTATTTGCCTCTTGCTGTCACATGACTCTTTATATTTTATCCTCTCTCTAAGGTTGCATCATAATTTTCTTTTTCTACAAGCTACCCTTTCAAATTGTCAGATCCATAAAACATATGTTTATTTTTTTCTTTTTTCACCAAAAAGTCCATAAGAAGTTTCTGGTCACTAATCCTGCATAACAGTTGATCTTTCTCTAAGCAAACAAGTTAAGTTTGTCATCTCAGTTAGTTCCACCATTTTCATCAACTACGGCTCCTTTTTGGGTACATTAAAGTCTTTCCATTTTTGTGCCTATGACAGTCTCTTTAAAAATTGTCTTCCATGGCTGTTTTCTTATTGTCTATCCATTAATCCCAATTGGCTTCAGTTGAATCTGAGTCTTTAATATTTTGTATTAGTGTATGTGTTTAAGCCTAATTTTTTTTGGCTTTTTTACAAGTCCACCAGGCATGATAAAATAATCATTTGTATCGTCCATGTTTTCAACATAAATTTGAAGTACCCTTATACATTCTGGATAAGTTTTCTGGAGTCATATACCAATGGTACATTATTTTATAGAAATTCTCTTATAGAAATTCTTAGCCCATTTTAAATTACATTCTTTCACTTGTTTGTCCTCCATTTCAAATTTTAGCAAGAATTTTTAGAGTCTGGCAATTTCATATTCATCATTTGTATAAAATTGAAATTCAGATTCTGTCTTTTGTTCTTCAAT